>JZKD02S1673503.1:711209-721490 GCA_000966675.3 Picea glauca | reverse complement strand
CAGAATTGAGATGCTAAACTAAGTGAGTAGACCATAGAGCAAAAAGAGACCATGAAAAGAAAAAGATATATAATTATAATAATTATATTTATAAAAATAAATAATTATTTATAAAATACATAATTATATCTATAAAAAAATTAGTGATTATGTGCCCAAGCCTGCTACAGAAGAGGTTTATGTCCGAGTAACTTTGTGAGAATCACTGTCTTTGCACGGTGAGTATCCAATGTATTCAAATTATTTCCCTTCAGTTGTAATTTCCATTGTTTTTTAGGAAGCATATGCAAAAGCTAATTTATTAGATTGTTGTTAAATGTATAAACAATAGTGTATGTATTAATGTTAAATGTATAAACAATAGTGTATGTATTAATGATTGTAGTAGCATCGCATGTATTCGGATAACTTCCTTCTAATTTATAATTAGTTAGAAGGTATTAATGATTGCAATAGTGATGCAGGAGCATCGACAACACATCAAGCGAGCCAGCACATCGAGCAGAAGACAGCTGGATAAGCCAGCACACATTTTGAAAATACTTTGAAATTGTTGTGTGATCTTAAATGGTTTATTTAAGAGACGACGCACTTGTATATTGAATGGACTTTGAGCGGATAGCTCTTGTCCTTAGGTAGATGAGGCATTTAAAATAGTTAATGTTAGTAGATAGAATAATTAAGTCTAGATTTGATGGTTTAGAGTTCGAGAGGGAAAACGGATATAGACACCCTCCTTTGTACATTGTAACATAATTCTGGTTATAGAAGCAATAGAGCAAGAAGAGCAAGCATAGAGAATTGTATGAAGAACACCCATGTATAGATATTGAATTAATAGAAGAAATCTTTGATTCAATCCATGGTTATGTGTCTATTCTCTGTGTACTGATGTTATGCTCATGAATGTTTGCTTCCTGTCATACATTTGCTTTTGTATGCTGTGTATGAGATTTCATGGTTGAATTAAAGTCTGAGAGGAAGATAGAATGAGTTTCAATTGTTTCTCTAAGTGAGCCAGAAGATTCCTACAAGGAGTGCAGTTGAATTTGTCCGCAAGGAGTGCGTGACTGCAGGGTTCAATTAGAGAAGGATTTTATTCTCATTTTCTCGAAGAGTGCAGATAGGCACATTGTCGTTCAAGGAGTGCGCAAGCCAAGTGAAGTCTCAGAGTTGCGATTCTGAGAAAATTACTGAAAGTCTGCTGCTGCAGGAGTGCGCAGGGTTGAAAGACTTCAACACTTAGACGTTGTTGAAGATTTACCGCAAGAGGTGCGTGCAAGAAGTTCTCAAAAGGACGTGAGAAGTTGAGAACAAGCTTAGGAGGAGTAGACCTTCTAATTCTTCGAAGGATTTCACAAAGAAGTTGTGCATCGAAGCGTTCGAGCGGGTGTTGAAACTTTGCATACATGGTTACGAGTTCCGTGGAGGAGCATCTCGTCATTTCGAGGATTTCGGCGGGAAGAATGGACAGTTGGAATTCTCTGAGGAGAAGTCGCGAGAATCCGAGGGCCGTTGGATCTTGCGGAGGTGCGAGGAAGTTACAGTGTAGGCACGGAGAAATCCTAAGCTCAGGAGGGGCAGCGCATTGATACAAGTCGGCCGGAGCCGTTGTATTAGTCGTGAGGTCACTAATCGGGATCTTGCGAGAAAAGCATCAAATATTTGGTCACAGGAATCGCGAAGTTGCGAGGTGTGATATCCCGACAGTGACGTAAGCGTGTGGGACCGTAGATGTAAGTGGAAGACAGGTGCTGGGGATCTCGCGAGCTTGAGACTCGCAAGTTAAAGGTCTATAGATTGGAAGGTTCAAGTCGCGAGGCGCGAGATAGAAAAAACGTGACAGGAGAATATCGGAGTCTCATCACATCGGGACTCAGAAGGCGGAGAAATCAGTGTTGAAGGTCGTGAGTAGCGAAGGTGCGAGGAGGCGAGTCGCGAATGCGCGAGAAGATCGCATCGGCGTTTTGGCATCTCAGGCCTCGGAAGTCAGGGTAGGAGTCATTTGATCTCACGAGTGGCGAAGTCGCAAGGGAGCGAGATCGCGAGTCTCGGCCTTTCGATGTCTCGTGTGTCGGGGTTTGGAAAACTGCATGCTTGGTGCCACGGGTGGCGAGGTCGCAATAAAGACAGAAGTCCCGACAAGGCGGGCGAAAGTCAACATTGACTGACACACCGGGTCTCAGGGATTCAAGAGCCTAGAAACCAACGGTGAACTCGTGAAGCTGCGAAGTTCTGATCCTCCAAGTACAAAAAGGGGGAATTGAGTAAATAAGAGCTGTGGGTAAGGAAGATTCCCGATAAGGGATCAGAATAACCATCGATGTTCTTCGGGCCGAGAGAAGAAGGTCCTGTGGGAGCGATCGTGCTCCGAGGAGTACGGTTGGAATCATAGTGGTATCAAAGCTCGGATTGACTCTTTGTTTTCTATATCAAAGAGAGAGAATTCACCATGCCGCCTAGAAGAGAAAGATAGTCACCCGACCCAAAAGACAGGGAGGTGAGAAGAAGAGGTAGGCCGGCAGGGAATCCAGAGATGGAAAGGCAGATACGTGATCTTCAAGCAAGATTAGAAGATATGGAGGCAGCGCAGAGACGAACAACAAATGCTGGATATCTGAGCGAATCCGAAGGTGAAGCTGAAGCTGAAGAACCAGGAAAAGTTGTAGCCGAAGATGCAGCAAACGAGTTATTGATTAAAGCTATCACCCGGATGAGTTCAAAGACAAAGATGGATATTCCAGCTTATGAAGGAAGCCTGGATGCAGAAGAGCTTCTAGATTGGATCAGATCTCTTGATACCTACTTCGACTATGAGGATATCGAAGAGGATAAAAAGGTAAGGCATGCTGTCACAAAATTGAAAGGACACGCAACATTATGGTGGGACGAGCTTCAGGCAGAGAGATGTCCCAAAGGCAAGCAAAAGATCAAAAGCTGGGATCGAATGATTGCAAAGATGAAAGCGAAGTTCATCCCAAGAGACTACCAAATTAATCTCTTCAGGAGGATGCAAAACCTGAGACAGAAACTGATGACAGTGAAAGGATACACTGAGGAATTCTATCGACTGAACATGAGAGTAGGTCATCGGGAGAGCGATGATGAGAAGGTTTCCAAGTATATGAATGGTCTGAGATACGACATTCAGGATGAATTAAGCATGAAAACCATCAGAACGGTTGAGGATGCTTACCAGATGGTTCTGAAAGCCGAGGAGAAGCTGAGCCATAAGCAAGGTCAGCGAGGGCAAGGTAGAAGTCAGCCCAGAAGCAAGGCATTTTCCCAAGAGAAATACCAGAAACCCAAGGAGGAGTGGAAGAAACCTCAGGGTAAAGTTGAGAGAGGTGGAACCTCACAGCGACAACCATATGCTGAACAAAGGGGATAACATAATGAACATAGAGGAGATTATGCTGATGCAAACATTTTTCCTCATACCAGAGGTAGGGGAAGAGGCTGAGGTGGAGTAATCACATGTTTCACGTGTGGAAAGAATGGACACAAATCATTTGAGTGTCCAGAGAAAAGGAAAGAAGGTGGAGAAGCTCACATCGCTGAATCGCAGAGGCAAGATGCTAAAGCAAAAGGCACAGAAAGCGGAAGCTCACTTCTGATGCGAAAAGTTCTTTTGATGCCTGAGAAAGAGGTGCAGGAGAGTTCAGCTCAAAGGACCAGACTGTTCAGGACAGCTTGCAAAACTAAGGATAGGAAATGTAAGGTTATCATGGATAGCGGAAGCACAGATAATCTCGTTTCAACCGAGATGGTGGAAAAGTTGGAGCTGGAGACAACTGATCACCTGAGTCCATACAAAGTCTCGTGGCTACAGAAGGGACATCAGGTGAGTGTCACTAAACAGTGCTTAGTTGACATCAAGATAGGGGGATATAATGATAAAATCCTCTGTGATGTCATTCCCATGGATGTATGTCATTTGTTACTGGGTAGACCATGGCAATATGACTGAAATGTGATTCATGATGGGAGGATGAACACATACACTTTAGAGAAGGATGGGAGGACACACAGGTTGCTTCCGATAAAGGATAAGGAAGTGAAACTGGAAGTAAGCAACATGATACTTCTCATGAGTGGGAAGGAGCTTCTTACGGAGATGGAGAAGAAAGAAGATCCACAATTCTTTGTGGTCAGGAAACCGAGGATTGTTCTGACTAGCACAAGAGTGGATGATTTGCCAGATGAGATTCAGGAACTGCTGGGAGAGTTCACTGACATCATCATGGACGAATTACCTCATTCGTTACCACCAATGATAAGTGTGAGCCATCACATTGATCTCATACCAGGAGCCAGTTTGTCGAACAAGGCTGCATATAGATTGACACCGCAGGAGAACGAGGAGGTCAAGAACCAGATCCAGGATTTGTTGGACAAAGGACTGGTCAGAGAAAGCCTGAGTCCGTGTGTCGTTCCAACATTGTTTAGTCCGAAGAAGGATGGGGGTTGGAGAATGTGCACCGATTCAAGAGCGATCAACAAAATTACCATCAGGTACAGGTTTCGACTGCCGAGAATGGATGATCTGATGGATTGCTTGAGTGGGGCAAATTATTTTTCAAATATTGATCTGAAGAGAGGATATCATCAGATTCGCATGAGGGAAGGTGATGAATGGAAGAAAACATTCAAGACAAACGAAGGTTTGTACGAATGGATGGTCGTGCCATTTGGCTTGACAAACGCGCCGAGCACATTCATGAGGTTGATGAATGAAGTCCTGAGGGAATTCATCGGGAAAATTGTAGTCATATATCTGGACGATATACTGATCTTCAGTAAGACAAAGACTGAACATTTGAAACATTTATCCATTGTGATGAGAAAACTATAGTAGGAGAAGCTGTTGATTAATATGAAGAAGTCCTCATTCCTGAAGACAGAGCTCATTTATTTGGGTTTTGTCATATCGGCAAATGAGTTGAAGATGGATCCGAGTAAGGTGGAAGTGATCAATAATTGGCCATCACCGAGAAATGTTTTCGAGGTGAGAAGTTTCCATGGTTTGGCTAGTTTCTACCGAAAGTTCATCAGGAATTTCAGTGAAATTAGCGCAGCGATTATGGACACGGTGAAGAAGTGACATAAGTCTTTTCATTGGACAACAGAGGTTGAGAAGAGCTTCAATCTATTGAAGCGGAAGATAACGGAACAACCAGTGTTGGTGTTGCCGGACTTCAAGAAGACATTTCAGGTGAAATGCGATGCAAGCGGATATGCCATAGGAGCGGTCTTGAGTCAAGAGGACAGACCAGTTGCATATTTCAGTGAAAAGATGGATGAGGCCAAAGTCAAGTACTCCACGTATAATAAAGAGTTTTATGCTATCATACAGGCATTGAAGAAGTGGAGGCATTATTTGATCCCAAAAGAATTTGTATTGTATAGCGATAATCATGCATTGAAGTTTGTGAGTCAACAGGAACATGCAAAATGGGTAGAGTATATGCATAATTTCACGTTTGTAATTAAACACATTTCAGGATTTGCTAACAAAGTGGTTGATGCTTTGAGCAAGAAATGTTTGTTGTTGTAGGAGTTTCGAGTCAAAACATTAGGTTTCGAAAATCTCAGGGACATGTATGCAGGTGATGTAGATTTCGGAGAAGTGTATGAAGCAGCTGAGAATCCAGTTCTCAGATATTGGGGTCCGTGGATAGATTATATGATCGAGGAGGGATTGTTGTTCAGAGGCAATCAACTGTGCATTCCGAATTGCTCCATGAGGGAGAACTTGGTGAAGGAAAAACACAGTGGTGGATTGGCAGGACATTTTGGCCATGATAAGACATTCGCAAAATTGTGCGAATCATATTTTTGGCCAGGCATGCAAGAAGATGTCAAGAGATTTGTTGACAGATGTAGAATTTGTCAGCATTTGAAGGGGAGGAAACAGAATGCAGGCCTGTATCAGCCATTGCCCATACCAGAGAGACCATGGGAGGCGATAAGAATGGATTTTGTATTAGGTTTTCCAAGGACGCAAAGAGGGGTTGATTCCATATTTGTGGTGGTAGACAGGTTTTCTAAGATGGCACATTTTATCCCATGCCAGAAGACCAGCGACGCAAATCACATCGCAAATTTGTTTTTCAAGGAGGTCATTCGACTTCATGGGTTGCCGAGAAGCATAGTCTCGGACAGGGATACGAAATTCATAGGTCATTTTTGGAGGACGCTATGGAAGAAGCTAGGAACTAACTTGGCGTTTAGTTCAGCTTATCATCCACAGACGGATGGGAAAACAGAGGTTGTCAATAGAAGTCCGGGAGACTTGTTGAGAAGCTTGGTGATAGAGCACCATAGCAGCTGGGACAACATATTGCCACAGGCAGAGTTTGCATACAATGATTCTGTAAATCGAAGCACAGGCAAAAGCCCATTTCAGATTGTGTATGGGACACAACCGAGGGGAGTTTCTGAACTCAGGGAGTCAGAAAAGACTGCGACTAGCAGTGCTAGAGCAGAGGAGTTCACTGTAGCGATGAAGGAACTTCACAGCAAGGTGAAGCAGCGACTGCAAGACTCAAATTAGGAATACAAACGCAGAGCAGATCAGCATCGGAGACAACTTTAGTTCGAAGTTGGTAATCTAGTTCTGGCACACTTGAGGAAGGAAAGGTTCCCAAGGGGAACATACAACAAGATGAAAATGAAGAAAATCGGGCCATGCAGAGTCCTGAAGAAATTCAGAGAAAATGCTTATGAGATTGAGTTACCAAATGGCATCGAAATATCTCTGATATTCAATGTGGTAGATTTATACCCATACAAGGTTGGAGAAGCAGAAACTGGAATTGAGGAGCTAGTGATTGAGTGGACGAAACAATTGCTAGTAGCAGAAAAACTGCAGATGGAATGCATACTAGACAAGAGAATGGGAAAGAAGACCAGGAGGAAACAATACTATGAGTATCTGGTCAAATGGAAAAACCATCCAGTGGAAGATGCCAGCTGGGAAAATGAAGCAATGATATAGAAGCATGGGCAGACCGTGCAGGAGCTCATGGATAGGAGCCCATGAAATTTTTCAAGCCGAGGAGTATGATGCAGGAGCATCGACTACACATCAAGCGAGCCAACACATCGAGCGGAAGATAGCTGGATAAGCCAGCGCACATTTTGAAAATACTTTGAAATTGTTGCGTGATCTTAAATGGTTTATTTAAGAGACAACGCACTTGTATATTGAATGGACTTTGAGCAGATAACTCTCGTCCTTAGGTAGATGAGGCATTTAAAATAGTTAATGCTAGTAGATAGAATAATTAAGTCTAGATTTGATGGTTTAGAGTTCGAGAGGGAAAACGGATATAGACACCCTCCTTTGTACATTGTAACATAATTCTGATTATAGAAGCAGGAGAGCAAGAAGAGCAAGCAAAGAGAATTGTATGAAGAACACCCATGTATAGATATTGAATTAATAGAAGAAATATTTGATTCAATCCATGGTTATGTGTCTATTCTTTGTGTACTGATGTTATGCTCATGAATGTTTTCTTCCTGTCATACATTTTCTTTTATATGTTGTGTATGAGATTTCATGGTTGAATTGAATTCTGAGAGGAAGATAGAATGAGTTTCAATTGTTTCTCTAAGTGAGCCAGAAGATTCCTGTAAGGAGTGCAGTTGAATTTGTCCGCAAGGAGTGCGTGACTACAGGGTTCAATTAGAGAAGGCTTTTATTCTCATTTTCTCGAAGAGTGCAGATAGGCACAGTGCCATGCAAGGAGTGCGCAGGCCAAGTGAAGTCTCAAAGTTGTGATTCTGAGCAAATTACTGAAAGAATGCTGCTGCAGGAGTGCGTAGGGTCGAAAGACTTCAACACTTAGATGTTGTTGAATATTTACCGCAAGAAGTGCGCGCAAGAAGTTCTCAAAAGGACGTGAGAAGTTGAGAACAAGCTCAGGAGGAGTAGACCTTCTAATTCTTCGAAGGATTTCACAAAGAGGTTATGCATCGAAGCGTTCGAGCCGGTGCTAAAACTTTGCATGCAGGGTTACGAGTTCCGTGGAGGAGTATCTCGTCATTTCGAGGATTTCGGCGAGAAGAACGGACAGTTGGAATTCTCTAAGGAGAAGTCGCGAGAATCCGAGGGCCGTTGGATCTTGCGGAGGTGCGAGGAAGTTACGGTGTAGGCGCGGAGAAATCCTAAGCTCAAGAGGGGAAACACGTTGATACAAGTCGGCCGGAGCCGTTGAATTAGTCGTGAGGACGCTAATCGAGATATCGTGAGAAAAACATCAAAGATTTGGTCACGGGAATCACGAAGTCGCGAGGTGCGATATCCCGACAGTGACGTAAGTGTGTGGGATCGTAGATGTAAGTGGAAGACAGGTGGCGGGGATCTCGCGAGCTCGAGACTCGCAAGTTAAAGGTCTATAGATTGGAAGGTTCAAGTCGCGAGGCGTGAGATAGTGAAAGCGCGACAGGAGAATATCGGAGTCTCGTGACATCGGGACTCGAAAGGCGGAGAAATCAGTGTTGAAGGTCGCGAGTAGCGAAGGTGCGAGGAGGCGAGTCACGAACGCACGAGAAGATTGCATCGACGTTTCAGCGTCTCGGGCCTCGGAAGTCGAGGTAGAAGTCATTTGATCTCTCGAGTGGCGAAGTCGCGAGGGAGCGAGATCGCGAGTCTCAGACTTTCGACGTCTCATGTGTCGGGGTTTGGAAAACCACGCGCTTGGTGCCACGAGTGGTGAGGTCGCGATAAAAACAAAAGTCTCGACAAGGTGGGCGAAAGTCAGCATTGACTGACACACCGGGTCTCGGGGATTCGAGAGCCTAGAAACAAACGGTGAACTCGCGAAGCCACGAAGTTCCAATCCTCCGAGTACAAAAAGGGGGAATTGAGTAAAGAAGAGTTGTGGGTAAGGAAGATTCCCGATAAGGGATCAGAAGAACCATCGACGTTCTTCGGGCCGAGAGAGGAAGGTCCTGTGGGAGCGATTGTTCTCCGAGGAGTACGGTTGGCATCAAATAGCATCCCATGTATTCATATAATTTCCTTCAACTTATACTTATTTAGTTAGAATTATAATTCAATGTACATAACCACATTAGTTGATCTCTGCTGATTTTTTTTCTTAAAGATATACTTATAAAAACGATAGGCCTTACATTGATGCTCCATACAACAACAAGGAAGTTGTGTTTTGTGATACATAAAACAATACAAAACAATACAAAGTACTGGAGATTTCAGGCATTGCTCAATCCTTTAACAAACACTTAAGGTCAAATCTATGCAAGTGAAAACACAACAAACGAACTTAAACCTAAAATATTAATAAAGTTAACATGGACATACGAGAATATATTCATCTCGTACCAACAATGATCTACCAGAAAAGGGCGCTTTCATTTGTTTGTCAATGATTTACGAGGAATCGAGTCGATCCACAGATTTGCAATCCTTTGCTCATACCCAGTAATTTTCATAGGGTAGCAATTATCTGAGTGCTATCATCATTTATTTGCTAATGATTTACAGGCAACTGATTCTGTCCGCAGATTCCTGCACCTGTTATTCCACCTGCCGCTAGGTTTTAGGACGCTTGGCATCATGCATTGTCATGCTTCACATTCATGTACAAAATTAAATGCTCAACCAATATGATAAGTGTGGTTCCTAGTTGTATAGGAGATATGGCAAAACATGGCACAAATGTAAATCTTGCATTGTAAAAGATAAAAGGTTAATAGTGAAGTAAATAATTACTTTCAAGTAAGTTTGCTAATCATATACACGTGTCAATCACATGGTTACACAGTAATTTGTTAATATGATTAAGTAAATGTGAAAAAGTAAACAGGTTAATGGATGCATTAAAAAATGCTAGGAGTATATGAAGATTAAATCTCATTCATTGATTAACAAGAACTACTAAGAATATGCTAGCATCTTCAATTGCTAGCCATCATATTATAATTGATAATTAAAAAATTATTAAAAGTGACCATCTCTTGTGTACTTTGCTAGTCTGTTTGTATTAAAGTAAATATTCAAAACTTAAATCCACGTTCATCCAAAGCAAATAATAAACATAAATTATTTATACTTATTAATAATAATATATTTATAATTAATAATATTAATAAAAAATTACATTATTTATAATTATTAATAAAAATAATTATAACAATGTATTATTTATAATATTATTTATTGTTTCTAGCAATACAAATATATTATATATAATATTAATAAAACTTTATTATTAATAATTAGAATCAAAATACTTTATTAATATTACA
>JZKD02S1673503.1:658816-708905 GCA_000966675.3 Picea glauca | reverse complement strand
TATATTAATGTAGTAATAGTTAATACAAGTATGTATTAGTGAAGGATTTATACATTATTAAATAATAAATTAATAAAGTATAAAGTATTAATAAAGTAAAACCTAAAAAAATAATCGTAAAGTCACATTGTGATGTTGGGAAATATTTGTCCTAATGCGACATTGACCAAAAAGCATTAGATGGAGACATTGGGAAATGATGATGACAGTGGGAAAGTGGGAAACGTTCGACATTGTGGTGTTGATAAAATCCTTTTATTCGGGGATGTGTTTTACATTTTCACTTTAAATATTAGTTTTAGTTGTGTTGCATTCTTTATGCCACATGTTGATCATGTAATTTATAAATTGTAACATCATAAAATCCATGACTTATTTGCATCCATATATACATAATATATAGTGGTGTGGGTAAGATCACAGTATTGAGATCATAGTATTGAATTTTCTTTCTATATATTAATAGCACATGTGGATCATAAAACTTATAAATTGCACCATCATAAAATCTATGACTTTTTTGCATCCATCACTTTTGAGTTGTGTTGCATTGTTAATGCTCATGAACCTTTAAACATTTGTTTTTAGTAAAAAAATGGTGTTTCCTTGTATAAGGGTAGATGATAGAGATATTTGCAAATGATGATGACAGCGAGAAAGTGGGAAAAGTTCGTCATTGTGGTGTCGATAAAATCCATTTATTAGGGGATGTATTTTTCATTTTCACTTTAAATATTAGTTATAGTTGTGTTGCATTCGGTATGCAACATGTGGATCGTGTAATTTATAAATTGCAACATCATAAAATATATGACTTATTTGCATTGATATATACATAATATATTATGGTGTGGGTAAGATCATAGTATTGATATTTGATCCCTTAGTACATTGTGGATTTTTTTTCTATATATTAATGGCACATGTGGATCATATAACTTATAAATTGCACCATCATAAAATCTATAACTTATTTGCATCCATCATTTTTGAGTTTTGTTGCATTGTTAATGCTCATGAACCTTTAAACATTTTTTTTCAGTAAAAAAAATGGTGTTTCCTTGTATAAGGGTAGAAAATAAATCCATATAATAATATATATATATAATAATAAATAAAAGAAATAAAAAAAAATAGCAATGCATGAAAGACGAATTTCGAAAAGGTCAAAATGGCATATCATATTTTTAGATCATATTTTCATCCAAAAGGTCATATGATATATGAATATTTCTGAAATTGATCTTAAACAAACATCAGAATGAAAGTTAAGAAATATAATTTGAAAATCTCTTTTCAAATTTAAAAAAACATATGTTCAAAATTTTGTAAACTCTGTTCATTATAATTTTACTCAACAACTATATAAATACTATACCAGTCCATGATAAATGAAAGGTGAGTTTACATCAACACCAATCATTACAAAAATATGTTGTAGTTGCAACATTGAATTCTTCAAGTTTAACAAAAACTGAAATATATTGTCAAATATGTGACACTCTATATCAGTTCTCACAGAGAGTAAAGTATTGTTTTTGTTCGGTGATTTGATATAGAGCCCAACTAAAGCTTGAAAAATCTATGTTGTCAATAATCCTGGTTGAAAAAAATACAATAATAATTACAAGTATAATGTATAATGAAAACAACAAAAAGTTTGATCAGTTTCAAAAACATTCTATAACATAGAAGGAAAGGGATAAAATATATAGATTAAAAAACATTGCATAAAATAATATTTATGTTTAAACTTCAAAAAATGAAGTTTCCAAATATAAAAAAATATCTAAATCCCATAAAATTGTTAGAATCTTACTTTAATATGCAACCAGATTGGTGGCATCGACAACACCAATTAAGATCGACTTGATCATGACCATTTTGTCTATGAAGCCAATATTTTCTCAAATGTCTCCCCGCTTCCCTATCACATATATGCATATATGTGTGTATAATTTCCTTTAGTCTAGACAAGCATTTCAAAGATCAATCAAATAAGTTGAATGGTTCACGGTGTTGGTTGGTGACCATAGATTGAATGCCATGAAGAAAATTCTCCTGTTGCGTTATTTCATGCAAAGCAGAACCAAAATTCAAAGCATTTGAGTTGTCCATAACTATAGGATAGGAAAAACAAAAATAAATAAACTATGAGGTGAAATAGAAATAGAATGTGTGTATGGAAATTTTCAAAATTTGCTTCGTGAGTTACAAAAAATATCAGCATTAAATATTACATGTAGGAGAGTCCAGCTATGCATATGAGAATCAGATAAACATTTATTTCCATGCATAATAATATGATTGTTGAAATGTTATTGGTTAGTAGTAAATGAATGTAACAATATAAATAATTATATGCTTTTGTTATAGACATAGTAAAAGGAAACTACTAAAGGTATAAAACATATAAAAAAATAGAGAAGAATAGTAACTACGAATGACACAAATTCAACAAAAAAGACAAATTTTATGAAGACATAAAGTACTTACATAGGATGCTACAATGATAAGGAGTGTAATCATTGCTCTTCTTTCTTCCTAATAGTAACATAAGCACTATTTTTCATCTTGGCATAACATTGAAAAAAGAAAGGTGGAGATATGCGCAAACCATCTATCGATTTCACTCTTGATATGGATGTGAAGGTCAACCATTGACGCTCTTTCTTGCCTATATAAATAGTAGCTCGATCTAAAGTCAACCCCTGTTATTTGCATATAGTAAGGGCCCATGCCATCTTTAGAGTAATTTGTTTCCGATTTCCTCTTGTAACAGGTGTGATGGGAACAATATTCAAATTATTTTTGTCAAAAGGAACACCAATGTACTTATAAAAAACAACAGTAGTGAACATTGGAAGTTGGGGTGGCTTTGTACAAGGGCTATAGTAAATTTTTTGAATGTAACCAAGTGCACCATTAACTAAGACGACTTCAACCCACAAGTTACATGTCAACATGACACATTGACTAGGGCATAGAAAAACCTCATGTTCAAGTTGATCATCATCAACACCAACAATTTCAGCCCGTCTTGTATGCTCAGCTACAGATCATGCAATTGAAGTATTTAATGACTTTAACATTTGTCTGTTATGCAAGGTGACCAAATCATTTGTTGGGAACAAGCGAATTGCTGAATGAAATAAACTCCTTTCCACTGGAGGCAAACTCATATCAACCCATGACATAAGAAGATCCCAATCATCAATAACAGGTTCAACGTTTCTTATTTTATTCAAAAGTTGTCGAAAAGCGGCTTTCCTTGGATGATTTCCTTGTTGTCGAAATATTATATCCAAAGTAACAACAATGTTGAAGTTTTTCCATAAAACTTTCCATGTTGTATTACCTTCATACAAACTCTTATCTTTGACAAGAGGCAATTGACCAAGGTCACCCACAAGAATGATGGATCTACAACCAAAAGGAGAAGTTTTTTTATCGGGAAATGCTTCTTGTAATCGATAATCTATCTGTATGAATAAGCTTGGTCCTAGAAAGCTCATTTCATCAATCAAAATATATCAAATATGCCTCATTTATTCTTGAAATATTACCGATGATTGTCCTTGTAGTGGTCTCATATATTTGATAGGAATTTTTAGAGCGGAGTGTATTGTTTTTTCTTGTATATTAAAAGCATCTATTCCTGCCGGAGTGAGTAAAAACAACGAACTATGGCCGTTAGCTACTGAAGCAGAAAGAGCATGATAAATACAGTGAATAAGAAAAGACTTTCCAGTGCCAGTAGTGCCCTGTATAATCATGTGAAGAGGTTCACGATGTTATTTTTCTACTGAGTGTCATAATATGATGTAAAAGGCTTGTCGTTGTTTCTCTAACAAGGGTGTTGGTGAAGGAATTGTGGAAAGAGAATTTTCAACAATATCACCCCTAGATTTGACAATTTTTATAAAATCTATAGCTTCTTCGGCAACATCATTTGAAACCATTGATTGATCCCAATTAAAGCATATATCAAATTCCCTTCGACCAAGAGTTTGAAGGTCAGAGATTGCGATATTGTTTGGAGGTATCAAGCGAGACAAAACTTGCCAGTCTTCAAAATCATCTTCAACAATGGTTTATTATTCATGAGAATCTTCATCTTTATTAGTAGTATCAGAAGGTGTAGGGGAACGATCAACGTCCCATTCTCGATATCGTAAATTCGACCACTTTTCAATCATTATTTCACTAGAGAGGCCAATATCACTCGGAATATTATGAAATGGTTTGTACAAAAGTAACTTGGTCCAACAAAAAGTCTCAAATTCATCAGAACCCTCACTGGGAATACAATAAAAACATGGCCAAAACCTAAGAATGGCATGAACATATCTATGTTTCCATGGTTATTTTTTGCATTTTCCATCAAAGGTCCAATATCTTGCTATTTCTATCATAGACAAATGATCAAGAAATGAAGGTCGGTTTTGATATATTTCAAGAAAACTATTTGGAGATGAAAATTGATGGGTATCATTTGATACTTTCTTGAAAACATTTCTACCAACATTTGTGGAAAAGAATTTCCTACTACAAACAACAAGAGGTAGTTTCAATAACATATGACATGTTTCTTGTGCACCAATGTCACGATCAACAAGGGTTTATGCAAGGAACCTTCTATATGCACACAATACAGGATCTTCTGAGTTGCTTGCATTTGAAATTCTAGTCAACATATCTTGGTAACTTTCTGATCTCTTTTCTTCCTTGGAAGCATACTTTGCAATATATTTCAAGACAACATGTCGAGAAACCACAGGATGACAATCAACATTAGCGTGCCACATTGCAAGAAGATCAAAATTATGAACATTTAGCCTATCATCGTTTCGTGTAGGCTCGTATTTATTTTTCCCTTTATCATCTATGAACAGTGTTGAGTCATCGTGAACCTCCCATGGAGCATTGTATCGACATTTGAGAATAGACCTTTTTTTTTGCAAACAATAATCTACACTGCACTTTGTATGTCTTTGAACACAATTTAACAAATGCCCATAATCATCTTGAGCATTAGAAGAGAGAATTTGTTCACTATTTAATAGGCATGGATCATCATTTAATCTTCAAGGAACCATTATGTTTTTTTGATGAATATCACATGGATTCCATGCTGTTACATATTTATCAAAGAATGTCTTTGCAACATGCACATTAGAAGGGTTTGACCAATCCAATGTGTCCATGTTTGGTGCACCTTCCAACCACAAGAAACCATGTATGTGGGTTGAACCTCTATGTTGCCACTCATACCTAAAAAAAAGTATATATATCATATAAAGTTAGTATACATATCTAGAAGAGTACAAGAGGAATGTGAAGGTAAACAAAAAGTAGAAATCAATCAAAACAAACCTGTACCAAATTTCTTTAGGTTTAAGATATTTTTTTATGACTTCTTCCTCGAAGATTTCAAATCTTTGATGCATATACATGGCAACAAGATGCGGGTATTGGATGACATTTTCAATTTTTTTACGATGTTCATTTAAAGGGAGAGAATGTGCATTTTTGGGCATGACATTGTGTAAGTCAGGCCACTTTGTGTCAGCTGCACTCAAAGTAAAAAATAATGTTGGACAACCGAGCTGAGTAATCATGTCAGTGATTTCAGCATAACACTTTGTCCAATAGGCCCTTGTATCTCGAAGAGTAGAACCAAAATGCATAAGATGCCCAACGAACTTATTGTCAGGTAAATTAATGAGTTGTTGCCGCAAGTCTAGAATTGTTTTAGGTGAGTTATCATGTATATTCTTCTTTAAAAATATTGTAGCAGTTGCTTGGCTACGATGGCACATAATCATGTTCAATAAGAAATACCGAAACCTTGGATGGCTTCCAAATCTCTGATCAAAGAATTTGAGAAGATGTAATGCATATTCATGCAGTTGAATATTAAAAATACGAGGATGCAACAAATCAACCTCACTAGTGGGGAATAATGCGGGGAAAGCCATGTCCAATAACCCTTCTGTATTATATTCATTGATGGGAGACAAACCAATGTCTATCTAGTTCAATCGTTCAATAGGTGTGGAATTTGCATTTTGAATGAATATTCTTATTTCTTCCATTTATCTCCCTTCATTAGGTAGTCGGGCAACAAAAGATGAAGGATGAGCATGCAAACGATCATGAGCCAACTCGTGATTGTAAAAAACATTACTCTCTATTTCTTGAATATCACAATCAACAAATTTAAGCCTACTTGACACCACATCTCCTAACAATGAGGATGTCAAGATCTTCAACACGTCGTGGAAGGTTTTTTGCAATCGTGGAAATATCTTGTGGAAAGCTAATTGTGTGACAACTATATTTATATTTCCCACCACGAGCATGTGTCACTTACAGTATTGCATTAACCCTTTCTATTAGCATCTCTTCAACTTGGGTAAGAACATTTAGAACATGAGGTTGGTCACCCAGATCCATGTTATTCCACCAAGAGAAACGATGGGAACCTCTCTCATGTTTTCACCTTTTTCACATAGGACCTTCAGACCCTCTCAAAACTTGGATTCGAGGATAATATTGACGACAAACATGGCACATTTGCACAATGGAGAGTCTATCAATCTTAGCTCAAATTTTTTTATGAACTTCAATCATGTTGGTATGAAATTGATGGGAAGCAGGTTGATTCACTTGATGGATATGAAATCTAGACAACAGAGCATGTTCAGGACCAATGTCAAAGGCCCTACCTAAATTTGGTCCAAGAGGAATTGTTGCATTGCTTCCAACATTTCTTTTCCTTGAATTTATGGAGTGCATAACTCTATTTTGATTGTATTGAATGGTGTCCTAGTAAAAAAAAATACAAAAATGTTAATTTCCAACTTACTAACTTAGAAGAGAAGGAAAAAAAAAAAAAAGGAATGTAGATCAAGAACAATTGCATTAAATTGTTCATAAGATGGTCCTCGTTGATGTGGACCAAGGTTATGAGAAGGCTCCCCTTGAGTTAATTTACTAATGGTTAGTGTGCTGCAAATAAGGAGAAAATAAAATGTTAATTTACTAATTTTAGTAATCTTTATATTGAATATTGTTGAAGAAATTTGACAAAGAATTATGGCACTCAAATACCTTAGTTGTTCCAAGTGAAATAGTTCTAATTGATTATGTTGGTGGATGGATATTAGCTCGGAAATTTGGGAGAGGAGACACACATCCAACAACAACAAGTAAAGGTTGCAAATTATCATCCAAATTGGCAAGAAAATTATTGTCACCCACAAATTGAGATGACCCTATATTTTGAATGTCTTAGAGAACTCTTCCATGACGTTTTTCCATCCTTCCTTCATGCTACAATCTAGGAGTTCCATTTGTAGAAGACTAAGGGTTCTCATTTGAATCAAGGTTTTGAACATGATCATCTTTTGGAATATGATAAGTTTTCGCAATGAAGACAACATTGTTATGAGATTGTAGAACATAAGAAATATCTAGAGTATGGAAATATTGTGGGAAAGAAACATCAACAGGTATTGTTGTTCGCATGATAGCAGCTAAACTTCGATACTTACGACTATCGAGAAAATCAATTTCAATATTATTTCGAGTGGTTCTTGTACAATACAAAGCTCTTCTACGTTCATTTATTGCATCTTTGTTTTGTTGATATCATAAACTACGAATTTCATTTCCCCTCCCACGTGTTGTCGGAGAACGAGTTTGTTTCGTAATACGTTTACTTGTGCCTTCAGTAGACATTTCTACAAAACGAAAAAATACATCATGATTAACTTGTTATATATTGTGCCTTCAATAAACATTTATATCTTTAGTAAACAATCTTTACTAAACATATATTGTGCCTTCAGTAAACAGTCTTTATATCAATCCATATGAAAATGATATGAAAGTGAAAATTATCATAATTGATAATGGAATATGAACATTTCTAAATCAAGTAAAATATCAAATATGATCCGAATGATGAAATATGAAAGTCAAAAATATGAAAATCTACAAAGGAATATCAATATTTTTACGACAAGTACAAGGAAAAGTAAACTAAGCCAACAAATCTATTCCCAATGGTGGAATATCATCAATAGAATCCATGTTTGGAAGTAGTGGGAAAACATTTCCATTTTCAATCAGATCATTGCACTGACCTTGAAATGGAAATCGCAACCCGACGTTTTGTAACATGGATACATTTGTGATATTTGTTGAGACACAAGAACCGGTCATCAAATCATAGGACATGAGTGAAACTTCATTGTTATTTCACATCACCACTATCCCGTCCACTGTTCAAAATGGAAGATATCCAGGACATTTTATATTTATGTCTGTTGAAAGGTATTACAACAAATTCCATTTGAATCCCTAATCATCCTCAAAACACTCTAAACTTCTTTCAATAGTTGGTTGACCAAATATAAAATTATTCACTTCTTCAATAGACCAAACAGAGGTGGAACCATCATTTATGAGGCATATAAGTTGGTTATTGTATAATGCCAATGACATATATCGTATGTCTGGGATTGGAACAAAAGAAAAACCCCACTCATTATTTAAAACATCCATCCAATATATTGTGTACCCATAGTAAGGGTAGTCTTCATAATCTTTGTCCAAATACAGCCAATAAATTTTACTTTTATAGACCACTGCCTCTTTTGGAGGCGTAGTGCCACCATAAGGAATGTTTGTACTCCTCCACACCCAAGGCTACTGCAAATGAAATGTTTTGATTGCATGTTGTTCGAAATATGTTTCAAAACAACCCATTCATATTTTCTAGCACTCACATTTTCCAAGAGTGTAAAGAAACCTCAGTCCCCAACCCATATAGAACCTATGTTTTTGAATGACTTCATAAATGGATTCATCACAAAATAATTCTTTGTAAGGGAGCATGTTGTTGGTAAAGATAACAAAATCATTGATCGAACGGTGCATTCAATTGTGTAGCTGGAATCTATAAATGGCACATGAAAAGACAAACGCGACCAGTTTGATGAAAATATCCTCCAAAGAAGTAACCTTCCTCACCATAGAGAAAAGGAATTAGAAAACCAAATTCATTGCAGGAAAGTTGATGACAATGCGCAAGGAATGAAGGGGTTTGTATAATAACATTTGAGTGTTTACAAACGGTTCTAAATGTTGTCAACACTGAAAGAGGGAGCCAATAAAACATCAGCTCCAAAATTTGGAATGGAAAACAACTCCATATGGTTGGATCCATAACGATGTGAAGAAGTTTCTTAGCACTGAAAAAATAGGAGTAAAGTGAATATAACTTTTATAGAATAAAATCTAAAACATAAATATTGTAAAATAAATGAACCACTTCTAGGCATGACAGATTTTATTTGAATATAAATTCTAGGCATCAAGTGAATATAAATCAACCACTTGTGAAATATAACTTATAGGAATCAAGTGAATATAAATTAATAAGTCAAATAACGATTCTACTAAATGCAATGAAGATGATGGCTTAACACCAAAAAAATATAATCCTAAATGAGAGATAAAAAGTTTTTTATAGGCATTGTTATATTGAGCATATTTACAGTGAACATATATAAAATAATAATCCAAGCAATAATTTTCTTTCAATTCATTAATTTTTTGCTAATTTATTAAATACGAAGAAAATAAAAAATTACAATTAAATTAAACATAAAAATATTGAAATTGGTAAAAAAAAACCTTTCATCATCTATTATTAAATATACTTAATTGGAGTCAACAAATAATAGTATATGATAATAGTCATAGTATGATATACTATTAAATAATAGGCATCAATGATATACTATTAAATAATAGTCAACAATTATTTAATATTATGACTATACCCTTATAATAGTCTCATTTTGGATTATAATAGAACAGAAATAGGAGTAAAGTGAATATAAATTTTATAAAATGAAATGTATTGAACGCCTTTAATAATTAAGATTTTAGAAATTATTAAAGTCGCGATCTACTCTGGTGTGCTGATTCCGTATATTATGATTGGGATTGAAATTTTATCACTTTGTATGTGTGAAGTTTTTATGTGTAATGATGTAAAAGAAAGTTTATAAAAACATGTTAAATATATTATGTTCACAATTTTCAAAAATAAATTATAATTAATTATTTTTTATCAACAAGTCCATGGCCAGGAAAGGTGTACAGCAGGATATCTTGAGGTCACAATGAAAGCCATAAATATGCACACAGAGAAGTTCAAATCAAAACCACAAACTACATCAGATCTGAGAATATATGTTAATGGGAGGAGTATTGCGTAATTATTTAATTCACAGAATTAAATGCGTCGTTAACTGTTATAAATAAGGAGGACACCTAACGATGTTTAAAATAAGTTTGACAATTACAATACATTTATCATTTTGGTTCATGATATTATACATGTCTCAGCATACTAAGATTTATGACTTTTTAGTGTGTATTATTAAGAAAATATCTTTCTTTTCAAAATCCAAAATGTAAGATTAAAATAAATATAAACTTCTATTATTTGAATAGAATACAAATATGACAAGTATGCATTTTAAATTGCAGTGCCTTGCATCTATTCCACGGATTYCWWTCAACGCCTTTTATRMAWGKCTMAGCATCRCTATRATGWWAWGMTTTTTKRSTGTGGYATWATWWRCRAWWWTAKCTTTCAGCRTMYTMWATGAAAGACTCAGTCRYGCTAAATTCARMWTRYAAATTATAAATTTGATAGATGTATATATTAGTTAAAAATATAAAAATATGCGTTATAAATTTCATTAAACATTTAAATTATAAGATCTCCTATTTTATTGTAATCGTATTTCAAAAAATCATTTAAAATCATGTAATTTAAACATTTAAAATTATAAGATCTCCTATTTTTTTTTTTGTGAACACATGCGGCTGTTATAAATTGAGTGAACATCCGATTATTTTAGCCAGGGTACAAACGCACGATTTAGCCAGCATTAAATGAGGTGAGAAGCATAAACATGCAATGCAAAATGGTATCGGGGTTGGGCGAAAGAACCCAGATAGATAATAAAGAAGAACAGACCAGTAAAAAATAAGAAACCAATAGAAAGTAAAAAGAACAGAGGTAAAAAAAATTCCCAAGGAACCCATGGTAAAACAAATTCCACGCTGGCTGGTGATTTTACAAAGTTAACCCTTAATTTAACATATGTTACATTTTAAAATTAAACCTATTTAAAAATTAAAACTATGTAACAAAAATGAATCCATTAATTAAGTCATGAAAGAAACTAAAAGTGGTGAATCAAATGAATCTGAACATCACAACCCTCTTGAACTGTATGGGGAAAATCACCAACATTAAAAACATGACTAAACCTAAGTCTGTACAGTCCTTTAAAATAACAACTATATCAACAATTTTTTTTTAATGAAAATCAGGTTTGTACAGGATAAATATCAAAGCAAATTTATCCTGTAATGAAGGGACAAGGAATCGGGTTCGGCGTTATGATTTGAATACCATTTTATGACAGCTTTTCATTTGCATACAGTAAACAGGAACGGACGTAGTAAAACCTATTGACAGTAAAGAATAACCGGGATTAAATGAGGTGTGAAGTACATACATGTTCCCCAAAAGGCCGTGGAGTTTGATAATCAAGTGCTCCTCTTGTAGACTGATGTTGCGGCGTTTGCGTTTGAGATCAGGGCCGAGATACTTAATACACCTTATCCTCAGACCCTCATAATATATACATTAGGAAAACATTACGAATTGATATTTCCTAAGAATGTACTGTACATTTCGCGTGCATGAGGCTGTCTGTAAAATAAAAAACACTGTAATTATGCGGCTCTCTGTAAATTTTAAAAACTGTAATTCTTACATATCGACTAATTTCGCTAGAAAAATCGAGCACCCATCCAGAAACTGTAATGGGGCTATATCTAAATTTAAAAACCTTAAATTGCCAAATGCTCACAGAATGCGTGGCTCAGAGAATGCATGGCCGTTCAGGTTGTGCAGGTCGTGGCATGAGAGGAAACTGTAATTTGTGCATACTGCTGTCTGTAAAGCGCCCATCCGCCATGTTAACAATAACATTTATTTTTTGCTGCATGCGGCTGTCTAAATTTAAAAATATTAAATTGGCAAACGCTCACACAATGCATGGCTCAGAGAATGCGTGGCAGTTCAGGTCGTGGCATGAGAGGGCAGTTCAAGGTCGTGGCATCAGAGGGTGGTAATGCCTGCAGGTCCTGGGATGAGAAATGAATGGTGGCTTAACATAAAATGTGTAGAGTGATATAAACATGGCATGCATAGATATTAATTCTTCTTAATCATTTGAACATGACAATTATATATGCTTATATGTTTTTATAAATGTAAAAAAGTTATGAGCAATAAATCTGTTTCATTGATTTTGGAGGACGACTAAGAATATGCCAGCATCTTCAATGCTTAACCATCAAATTAAGGTTTAAAATAAAATAAAGTTAAAATATCATTAATTGTGCCCATTACCAATAGGTATACGACGTAAATATAATAATATAATATAATATAATATAAGATAATTAAATTTCACCATCCACTTATTATTCATGCACAGACTCCATTCATGTACAGACTCCAGAAATCATGTATCATGCATGCATAGACTCCATCTCTCATACAAAGAGTGTCTCAATCATAGACTCCATCTCTCACACAAAGAGTGTCTCAATCAGGGAAAGAGGGGGCCAAGTGTTGCTTGCTAGTGATATTCGGGGGTCTGATATTCCTTCTCACTTCCTTATCACGGGTCTGCGTTGAAAGTGATTCGGCTACCTGGTAGTATGTATGTATGTAGGGTGTTGTCTTTATAGTTTCTTTGTTTCCAGAAGAATCAAAACAGTTTTACTGGCCTGCCCAGGATATGAAGAAGGTGCAACGATTTCCAGATTTGATGTTTCTACAGGATTTGAAATGGGATGTGAAGAAGATGGAACGATTTCCAGATTTGATGTTTCTACAGGGTTTGAAATGGGATGTTGATTTGATGTTTCTACAGGGTTTGAAATGGGATGTTGGTTTGTAGATTGTGAATTATCCTGGGGATCGATTGCCATCTCTTTAAGCCATTAGCTATCCGTTGTTTGTTGAAATATGGCCTTCTTCATGTGAGACCCCATCTGCATAGTTCACCTAGTCAGTTTTGAGAGCACAATTCTCTATACTTTTGGTTTAATAACAGTATGATTACTTGTATAATTTCGCTAAAATACTTAATCTAAATTTTGGTTTATATATAGTAAAGTAGAATGAACTATACCGAAAGCAACCAAGTTTCGATATATCTATCTATCGTCTCCCCAAAGAAGCTTGGGTAACAACAGAATGATCGTATCTCTGTAGGATGGATTCCTCGGCCCTTATAAAAAGGAGGTTTTGCAAAATGAAAACAGAAAATGAGAAAATTTTGATGAGAATCTATTCCACCCAAAGTTGGACGAACAGAATCGGGATAACCAAAAACGAAAACAACATAATCGAAGTTTCTTACTGGATCAGAGCAATGGGAGGAAGCAAGTTAAGAATCAGCCTTTTGGGAACGCGTATGAGCACAACATTGTGTTCAACTAGACATAATTGCCACTAATATCACTCAAAATAAACAGAAAGCCAAAGCACCCGCGAAGGGCGATTGAAATCTACTAAGATGATTTCCAGAGTGATTACTTGGTGCCTGCGTAATCGATGGATAATCTGTCAATCTTGGATCCTCCTACCCTCTGGAAGAGATGAACGGGGTGATCCATCAGAGTTGGCTGAGCACCAGGACTTACTGTTCGGTCGGTGGTGGAGCAAGCGTGAAATACTAGAGTACTATTGAAAACTACAGGTCGGTGGGGGAGCCACGCTTGAAAGACTATAGTTCTGATACTATATAAAACTACTAAATCGACTACATCGGGAGTTGGCGTAGTTAAGATCCAACGGCCTATTTATTCTGGTTTCCTGATGTTTTATTTTTAGTTTGATCATATATTCAAACAGATATAGGCTTAACAGAGAGAGGAATCAATCATACTAGTGCAAGCATCCTTGCTTGTTCTAGCATCCCTTAGCGTAGACTCATCCACAGATTTTTCGTAGTATTCCGTCAATTATGCAGTTGATAGAGCAGTTGATTATGCAGTTTATGTCTCTTCAGACCTCTTGGTCAGCATGTTCGCAGATCATATGAGAACAATGTTCTTACTCTGCGCGTCATCTTCCGCAGATCATATGAGAACAATGTTTTTACTCAGTGCGTCATTACTTCAGGGATAGACGGGACTACTTCAGGGATAGACGGGACGGGGTAAGAGAACCGGGAGCTGGAGGAGGATTAAGATATGGGGGAGGATGGGCTTCTATTCCTCCATTGTTCCTCATACTTTAATAGCCTGGCAAAGCCGCATGCAATCAACAGGTGGACAGGGCAACTACAACAGGTGGACAAGGCAGTTACAACAACTGGACACCGCAAAGAATAAACACGGATAATGAAATGAAACTTACTGATAATGAAATGAAACTTACAATAGGATAAATGTATAAACATTAAATGTTTATGAATTAATGCTAACTCTTAGAGCCAGAATTAATTCACCTCAAGCAATGTAATACGGATATCTCTTCCATTTTCCTAACTTTGAAACTAAAATTCTCTTCAAAATTGCTCCTTGCCTCTATATGATGCCAAATAAATATTTTGTAATCGTCGATATCTCTTTTTTATTTATTTTTTATTGGAGATTGTAAAGTGTTTTAACTCCGTAACTTAAGACATAACGATAAAAAGTATTTTGGACTAGTGCAAAACTAATGCCCAGACTAAAAACCGTCTACTATAAGTCCCTATTGCCCAAAGGGCAGGGACTAATAAAATTATACCTCTTACAAACGGTACTAATATGAAGCCCAACATAATTGAGGAAGCAAAAGTAGGGATCCCTGCATAGGAAACATCTTATAAAACTAATATCTTAGTCAAGATTCAAGGTTAAGATGTTCTGGAAGCTTAACAGATCGATGGTAATGAGTTCTAACATGAACTAAAATAATTAGTAGTTTATCAGCAGCGTATTGAAAACCTATGAATACCTTTTCGGAATAATCATGTATCATAACTGAATCGCACCGTTATGTACAGAAATCCGTTATAACGGTATGGGATCCCTTTTGCTGCTATATTAACCTGTTCCAATGAACACAGAAGCGTGGGGGTGCTTTGCATTGGAAGCCTATCAATCCCTCCACCCTGCAAATAGTCACAGTTTTCTCCTGGTAAAAACCATGGCAAACCCTGAAAGCAAGACTTCTCAGCTTATTGAAATCACAGGCCTCACAAAGACTGAGGCGGTGCAGCTTTTGGAGGTGGGTAATCTATAATCTCTCTCGTTCATATTTTGCCAAAGGTTTTGGATGATAATTTTACTTGTTTATCCCGGCGTCTATCCTGTCAATTTCTGTCTACTTCCGATGGCTGCACTTCTAAGATTTATTGTTGAGGAGAGTTAATATGATGAATGAACATGATTGAATTTCCAATCTTTGCAGGCAACGGATTGGGTAGTTGAAGAGGCATTACAACTTTTCTTCACAATAGGTCGCGATGGTCTTAGGTCGCGATGGTCTAATCTCAAGTTATCAACTACTGAAATCTAAAAATGAATTTATGGGGATTTTCTGGGTAAAACTGATTTGAAAAAAAGTATATAGTGAAAAGATTAGAGAACTTTATTTAGGTTTTATAAAGTATTGATTGAAATGCAGGGATGCGTTACCACCGCAAAATCAATGGCGTTCTGTTCAGCTTGACCACCTTAGCGAGTCTGCTCTCCTGGATGATATTACTGGTGTAGGTCCTGAAACTTCAACTCCCACAAGGTATATGATCGAAACTTCATCTTGCGAAAGGTCTATGATCCTTGAGTTTAAACTGATATATCCAACATCAAAGTGTATATTACGTCTGGGTTTTACACCTTGATAATTTCAAATGTATATCACTATAGCCCTGGCAAATCGGGACTTTCTCGTAATGAAGACGATGATGACGAACCAGTCACTCCCGCGGGACAAGTTCTTTCAGGCACAGCTCGCTCCACTGGAAAATCGGGACTTTATCGTAATGAAAACGATGATGAGGAACCAGCCACTCCTGCGGGTCAAGTTCTGCCAGGCACAGCTCTCTCCACTGGCAAATCGGGACTTTCTCGTAATGAATACGATGATGACGAACCAGTCACTCCTGCGGGACAAGTTCTTCCAGGCACAGCTCGCTCCCCTGGCCAATCGGGACTTTCTCGTAATGAAGACGATGATGAGGAACCAGTCACTCCTGAGGGCCAAGTTCTGCGAGACCGTTTTGCGCCAGCAAACCTGTTACGGTATCTCAAACATAATTACCTGTAGCTTCTTCAATGATATATTAAACTATGTATAGATTATGCGTTTTTCATTTTCAATTTCATTTTTACTTGTAATTTCATGGCAGGCGACGCTCTCGAGCCATAGAATCTGAACGACCTGTTCATTTAATCTCCGGCGGTAGCTTTCACGCGGTATTTTCCATTTTTCGTCCTAATTCGAGTTCTCTGTTTACATCTGTATTGCTTAAGGCTTCAAAGTTCAATTTCGGAATTATTGATGAGGCTGCCATGCAGGTCAAAGATCTGGCTCAAAGTAAGGAAAGTGGATATTGGCAAATGTCCAAGCAGATGAATCAGAGTCTCGCGAGGTTGTAAATCTTATAAACATCATAAATCTGAAACGATAGTTTTAATTATATAAAACTTTTGCAATGAACAATGATAAGTTATTGCAGGTTTTGGTAAAGAATTTAACACAGGCAAAAGACTAATAATTTTCTTCTAAGATGAAGAGGACTGTCCTATTCTATTAAGATTATCTGTACTGAATTTTGTAATGAGTTGTCTTCTTGCTGTTTATCAAGAACGTTTTGAGAAATTCTGAAATTCAAGATATAATTGAGAAACATTTATGGCAGGTCAGATGTTTTTCTTTTTTATTTCTCTACAGAGTGGGCTAATTTAGGAGAATTTTTCCTTTTGATTTAGTTTTTTGATAGGTTTTTTTTAAGTAGTTTTTTTGATAGGTTTGTTAGCATTTATTTTTTAACCATTTGAGTTTGTTTAAAATGGGGTAATATCATTTGAGTTTGTTTAAAATGGGGTAAAATCCATGAGATAAGATTCTGAAATGCATGAAACTTTGATAATATTAAACTCATACTTATATTACTCCTGAAAATCTGAAAACTTGATAGGATTCAGACGCATTTTTTCATGAAAACTGAACTAAAAAAATGCCCTAACCTATTTTATGACCTGTTAACGATACTACACAGAAACGACAAAAATTCCATACAATTCCCTATAAATATTAACTTATCCTTCCGGAATGGTATTGCAGACTTATGATTATTTTGAGGAAGGACAGAAGATAAACCACTGGTACAAAATCGACAAGAAGCCTGCTGTTCTTGTTGTAGATCCCCACACAGGATATAAAATGGATCATGTAGAAGGCAGTGTTGATACCCAAAAATTGATCGAGGTTTGTTGTTTTACTGACTTGATTGGTTTTGATATGCCTAGTTTTATGTCTGTTGATCTGTCGCAGATAATATTCTTACATTTAACATAGTCCTCTCAAGATTATATTTTATCATCTTTAAAAACAGTTACTTCGAAGACAATATGATTTAATGTTAGTTCCACTGGTAATCTTCTCAGATTTTGCGTCCCTACTCGGAGAAGGAGCCCGTGAAGCATTTGGAAGATACTGAAAATCCCTCTTCTGTTGCGCCTCGAGAAGTTGGGAGGAACGAATATCCAGCTTTGCCACGAGAGCCTGCTAGAGACATGCCTGGAGTTGTGAACATAGTAATTCGTTTACCTTATGGGAGGAGGATTCAGAGACAATTCCTTGCGACGGACCCCATTCAGGTTTTCCCTTTTTTAACGTATTTTTCCATGGTCTGGTGTTTTTGTTATCTTGCATTATTTGTCTGCTAACTTCATCCTTTTACATGGTTGAATATTGCAGGTACTTTGGTCTTTCGCTGCCACTGAAATTCCAGAAGACAAAGAATTTGTGGTCGTCTCTACTACACGGGGATTGAAATTGAATTTTGACGACCAAAAAAGCATTGAGGAAGCTGGCGTTGCCGATTCTGTTCTTACGTTGTTCTTCCGGAAATAAATATATACATAAACGTTGTGTGTTATTCTTGTACTATTTGAAAACCTGGTATTTAACAATGTGTCATGTTTTCAACGCCATGATTTACAGTTTTGCCTACAACTATTTTTTAATGGAAAAATGGATTCTATAACGCCATGGATTCTAGCACAAAAATAATTTTTTGAAGAATTTCAATCCAAATAAGTTATTTTAGAATTTAGAACTATTTTTAAATCTCAGTTTCAAAAGCTTTGTCACACTAACAACCTTCTTAACCCTTTAACTCAACAAAACTAACTCTTTAACTTAGCTCTTTATATTGCAATTTATCTTATATTGTCATAATATATCCATATTAGATCTCAATTTCAAAAAATTTGTCCCACTATCAAGAAGCAATCAAAAGAATTGTACACTACCAAGAAGCAATTTATATTACACTTTATCTTAAAATATCTAGCATATATTAGATCTCAATTTAAAAATCTACCAAGAAACTATATCACACTACTAACCTTCCTAACCCTAAAAAACTTTATATTGCACTTTATCTTAAAATGTCATCATATATCCATGATCTCAATTTCAAAAGATTCGTCACACTACCACATAACTAACCCTAATTGGAAGCACTTTATATCACACTTTATCTTAAAATATTAGCATATATTCACATTAGATCTCAATTTCAAAATATTTCTCACACTACCAACCTTCCTAATCCTAACTCAACAAAACTAACCCTTTATATCACACTTTATCTTAGAATAACTTGAATCTCTTTATATTGCTTGAGAATATATTCATATTAGATCTCGCTTGAGCATATAAATACAATTCCAAGAACTATATCTTAGAATGTTGGCACCTTAATTTATCTTAGAATGTAAGCATAACTGACTCTTAACTAACTTGAAGCACTTTATATTGCTTGAGAATATATCCATATTAGATCTTGCTTGAGCATATAAATACAATTCCAAGAACTATATCTTAGAATGTTGGCACTTTATAGTAGAATGCCTACCATATACCTATATTATATCTCTATTTTGAAAGATTTGTCACACTACCAACCTTCCTACCCCTTTAAGAGAAAAACACTAACTCTTTAACTTAACAAAACTATGGTGATTGCCCTAGAACCAAAATTACATCTCAATTCAAGTAATTTGAAAGCACTTTATCTTTATCTTAGAATGTCCTAAACTTCATCTTATAATGAGTAATATGAAAGAACTTTTTCTTGGAATGTCAAACACTTTATGTGAGAAGCATTTGTACATGTTTATCTAATTTGTACATGTTTATCTATTGGTCCAATAGATCTCAATTTGAAAAGGTTTGTGTACATGTTTATCTATTGGTCGTTGACATGTTTATCTATTGGTCCAATAGATCTCAAACGATTTTAACTAAAGAAAAATTATAGTGACCTTGGAATGCTAATATTAATGTTTTTCAAACATTGAAACACAATTCTAAATTTAATACAAGCACTTTATAGGGTTAAACCTTGGCACCAATTTGCTAAAATTTCTAAACTTTGTTGGGCTTGAAAACATGTGGTATTCTTCTTTTTTCACTAATGGTGAAATCATATTCTTTTGAATACCTATATGAGGTAGTGAAGAGATATTTCCATTGATATAAGATACTTTCTTTATTGTATCTCATGGAGTGAGAAAATTTTATTGAAACTCAAGGTATGTGCCTGCACTATTTTATAGACCTTTCATACTTGAATCAATAATATCTCATAAACTAGGAAATGAAATGAAATTCTGTAAAAAAACATTTAAGAAAAAATGAGCTATAATAAACCCTCTGAAATGTTTTGTATAGGTTGGGGAATCTATTGAAAACACCTTAATGTCTTGATTATTCATACCCACAAATCTGCAATCTATCATTAATAAAAAAAATTATGGTCATCGGTGTTAGGTCTTGAGGCTCCTTTGGAAAAATGAATCACATAGAACAAAGGCTTGGCAATGGCATCGAAACTCATATCAATTGAATCAAGAAGGGTTGCTATAACTCTCACCAATGACCAATCGTGTCTTTCTCAATGATGGAAGCAACAACACTAGAATAAACTATGGAGGAAAATGTGGAAGGAAGGAATGAGGGAGAAGGGGAGAAACTTATGAGAGATCATGGAGTCATAAAGAAAACCTATGCTCTAATACCATTGTTAGGCCATGAATCAACAATGGAAGCAATAACACTAGAAGAAACTATGGAGGAAAATGTGAAAGGAATAAATGAGGGAGAAGGGGAGAAACTCATGAGAGATCATGGAGTCATCAAGAAAACCTATGCTTTAATACCATTGTTAGGCCATGGATGAGTAACTCCATGAAAGAATTGATTTTCATTACAGTGAGAGATTCATTAATAGATTAATACAATATGAAGACTAAGAAAAACATAATATAACATATGCCTCATATTCTAGATGGGTTTTCTCCTATATTGTGTTTCCCAAGTCACATCTTGTCTTCATTTTTTTGGATGGTGTGTTTATTTTCTTTTTCTTTCCTTTCAATTTCAGTTATTTCCCATAAATTTGAGAACTAAGCTATAAATAGTAAATCTAAAATATAAGGTAACAAACTACACAATAAAATATTTTATAATATTGTAAATAAAATATTTTATAATATTGTAAGATCTGTTGTGAAGAACTATTCAAATGGAATAACCACAACAATTTACAAATCACTATGAGGAGTTATATGGAATGAAGCTTCTAAATCAATCAACCATGCCTCTTCATGGGCATTAGTTAGAGATGCATGATTACTCTATGCGTTCCCTCTTTGATGACTCTTTCATGACACCTCTAGTAGATCAACTTGTGTTTATTTCTACAAAGATTCCCATCATTACCAAAGATTCTATTAGCAATATCCTAACATGACATAATTAGCAATATCCTAACATCAACTAGTATCGGAAACTATAAGACCAACAACAACATTTCTTGAATGAAAGTCTAAATGCTATTGCGAAGAGGTCTCACACGAGATCAACACGGTGAGATCATTTATATGAGAAGATATGTCATAAGAATCTCTCCACAATGGTCATCCTTAACCCAATTGTACATTTGGGTCATCATAGGTCTCAATCACAAAGTCAAACCTTTAACTTTACAATCAAAATTCTAAAACAACATTCAACATCACACTAACTACAATAGCATTTGTAATTTTCAATCATATATATGATATATATCATTTTTTATTTTCATAAAATCTAATGCCACAAACCAAGCCAATTACATAGCATCAACTCTCAATCATTGAAAAAAATACTAATACAATTTAAGAATGTGGATAACTAATAGGAAGCCCAACATAATTGAGGAAGCAAAAGTAGGGATTCCTGCATCGGAAACCTCTTACAAACCCCACTAATAGGGATCCTTGCATAGGAAACCTTTTACAAACTAATATCTTAGTCAAGATTCAAGGTTAAGGTCTTCTGGAAGCTTAACAGATTGATGGTAATGAGTTCTAACATGAACTAAATAATTAGTAGTTTATCCACGCCGTATTGAAAACCTATGAATACCTTTTCAGAATAATCATGTATCATAACTAAATCACACTGTTATGTACAGAAATCCATTATAACGGTATGGGATTTCTTTTGCTACTATATTAACTTGTTTCAACGAACACAAAAGCGCCACTCTGCAAATAGTTACAGTTTTTTGTTGGTAATTGATGCAATCTTGTCAATCATCTGACATGATGCAATCCATCAATCCATTTGCAGTTTTCTTTTATGCTTGTTAGTGTTCATATATAGATTGTCTGAATAAATAATGCATGCAAAATTCATGAGTATTTTTCTAAAATAAATTGTTGTAAGTGTTCAATTAGGAGCAACTAACTGTTTTTTCTATGAGGCTATGTATTGTTATAAATATCAAGGTTGATCACAATGAACGCAACCTTTTTGTTCAATTACCTGAATGATAATTATTTCTTCTTTCTATGATATTGTGATTTAATCATTTAGTATTTAGTATATTGTTATGCTATTCTAATTGAATGATTATCTAGTTCATAGATAGGGTTGCGTGGATCCTTCATTTGGTATTAGAGCTCATTGTTGTTTTAGGGTGATCATGTCAAACTCTAATTCATTGCCCATTCTAGAATTTAATGGAAGTGATTATGATTATCGGTGTGTCAAGATGATGACCTTTTTGATAGGGAAAGATCTATGGGAGATTGTAGAAATGGGTCATGCAGAGCCAGAATATTGGACCACTCTTAATGCAAAGGATAGAGTAGCTAAGAAGGAATCTAGAAGGAAGAATGCTCAAGGTTTATTTCATATTCAAATTGCTCTTGATAAAAGATTGTTTCCAAGAATTGCAGGTGCAAAGACAACAACAGATGCCTAGAAGACTCTACAAGAATCTTACCAAGGCAAGCCAAAGTTGTCAAGCTACAAACATTGAAAAGAGAATTTGAGAGTTTGAAGATACAAGAAGCTGAAAATGTAAGCGATTATTGTGTGAGAGTAAAAGATGTAGTCAATAAGATGGCTACTCATAAATTGTGGACAAAGAGGTTTTGATTAAAAAGGTGTTGAGGTTTCTAACACTAAGGTGGAACCATGTCTCCATAATCATTTAAGAAAACAAGGATTTGTCTACTCTTTAGTTTGATCACCTAGTTGGATCTCTTCAAAATTCGCGAGAGAGATTTTTCTTCAAAATTGCAAATTAAACAATGAAGATGCCAACAGTAGCAATAGAAGAAACCAAATCCAAGGTAGAGGTCAAAGTCAAAATTATCCAAGAGGAAGAGGGAGAGGCATATTTGATAAAATAAATATCCAATTTTATTATTGTAAAAGGTATGGTCACTTTGAAAGGGATTGTAGATTAAAAGAAGGTAATAATAACAAAGTTGTTAATTATGCTTAAGAAGGTGATGACGCCTCTCCAAAAAAATTATTTTTATCTTATGACAAGGCTGAAAATGGCACTAAAGATATTTGGTATTTAGATTCAGGGTGTTCTAACCACATGTCAGGAAATAAGAAGCTATTTTCTACAATGGATGAGAGTTTCAAATCCAAGATCAAGCTGGGTGATGACAAAGAATTGGAGGTTTCTCAAAAAGGAACTATGGAAGTCCATAATAAAGAAGGTATGAAAAGTGTTAAAGACATTTATTACACTCGAGAATTAAAGCATAATTTATTGAGTGTTGTCCAATAGAGGCAATAGGGTGGTTACAGTTGTTCCTATGTTAAAGAATAAGATGTTCCCATTGATGTTTGGAGAACATAACAACCATCTTTCCAATATGGCATATGAAGAAAAAAGTTGGTTGTGGCACCTCAGGTATGGCCATTTGAAATTTCATAGTTTGAAGCTTCTAACATCAAAAGAATTATATTATGGTTTGCCTAAGGTTCAAGAACATAAGGATATTTGTGAAGGATGTGCTAAAGGAAAGCATGCAAGAGAGAAATTTTCAAAAGGAAATGCATGGAGGGCCTAATATCCACTTCAGTTAGTTCACTCATAAATTTGTGGCCCTATGCAGATAAAGAGTTTTGGTAATTCATAATATTTTATTACTTTTATTGATGGTTACTCACGAAAGTGTTGGGTTTATTTTTTGAAGACTAAGGATGAAGCCTTTGATACATTCAAGAGGTTTAAATCGCTTGTGGAAAATGAAAGAGTTTGCAAAATCAAGTTCTTAAGGACTGATCGTGGAGGAGAATTTTGTTCAAAAGATTTTCATAATTATTGTGATATGAATGGAATGAAAAGACAACTCACCACTGCTTACACACCTCAACACAATGGAGTAGCAAGGAGGAAAAATCGTACAGTGGTGGAAATGGCTAGAAGTATGTTACAAACCAAGGGATTAAAAAATTATTTTTGGGGTGATGTAGTTGCTACATCTATATATATTCTCAATAGATACATCTGTATATATTCTCAATAGATGTCCCACAAGTGCACTTGATATGATGACTCCATATGAAGAATGGTATGAAATTTTTTATAATGTTAATCATTCCAGAGTCTTTGGTTGTGTAGCCTATGTCCATGTAGTTGATCAAAAGAGACAAAAGTTATATCCAAAAAGTGAGTCATGCATTTTTGCTGGATATAGTGAACAAAGTAAGGCTTACAGGTTGTATAATCCCCTCACTAATAAGATTGTTGTGTCAAAAGATGTAATTTTTGATGAAGGGGGAGTTTATGCTCATCAAAAATGCCATGATGGTATGTCTAAATCTGTTTTGGATAGGGATATTATTGATGATATTGATAATGAGAATCCCACTAATATTTCAGTTCCAATTGCTACAAATCCACCAAGTAGCCACTCATCTAATTCTTCAGTTCCAAGTGCAAGCCCAACATCAAATTAAAGTTTTGCAAGGAAGGTAAGAAGATGAAGTGACATTTATCAAAGGAATAAAATTCCATCACATGAAGAAAATCCAATAGGTGAGACAATAAATTTTTCTTTACTTTACAAGTCTGATTTTGAACCATCATTTTTTAAATATGCATGTACTAATGAGGTTTGGTTGCAGGAAATGCAAGAAGAGATAGATTCTATTCACATGAATGATACTTGGGAGCGTACATAATGGATGTGATTATGAAGAAACATTTGCACCAGTTGCAAGACAAGAGACTGTTAGAATGATGATTTCATTAGCAACTCAGAAGAAATGGATCATTCATCAAATGGATGTGAAACATTCCTTTTTGAATGGGTACTTAGAAGAAGAAGTGTTTGTAGAACATCCACGAGGATTTTAATTCCAAGGAAAAGAACATCAATTATACAAGTTCAATAAGGCTTTGTATGGCCTAAAGTAAGCACCAAGAACATGGTATGCTAGGATTGATGGATGTTTTCAGGAGAGTGGCTTCAATAGAAGTAAAAGTGAACCTACACTTTACTACAAACAAGAAGGTAATGATATTCATATTTTAAGTCTATATGTTGATGACTTATTATATATGGGTAGTAGTTCTAAGATGAAGGATGAATTCAAAATTTCTATGATGAATGAATTTGAGATGAAAGATTTGGGTCTCATGCAATATTTTCTGGGTATGGAGGTTTATCAAAATGAGGATGAAATTTTTATTTATCAAACAAGGTATGCAAAAGATATGTTGAAGAAATTTGATATTGTAGATTGTAAACCAACCTCCACTCCAATTGCTCATGGAATTGTGTTGTGTAGAGATGATGGTGTTGAAATTGTTGATCAGGCAACATACAGAAGTATTGTTGGAAATTTGATGTTTCTAACCCACACAAGACCTGATATTGCTTATTCAGTTTCTCTTGTTTCAAGATACATGACAGAGCCATCTGAAGTACATATGAAGGCGACCAAGAGGATTTTGATGTATGTGAGAGGAACTCTAAATTTTGCTATTCATTACTACACTTCTAAAAGGTTTAATCTTGTTGGATTTAGTGATTCTGATTGGGGAGGTAGTTTGGATGACCGAAAGTCTACATCTAGTAATTGTTTCTCTTTTGCTTCGGGTTTGATTACATGGAGCTCAAAGAAGTAAGGTATAGTTGCACTTTCATCCACATAAGCAGAATATGTTGCAGTCACCTCAGCAGGTACACAAGCATTATGGCTTAGAAAAGTTCTAGAAGAAATTGGAGAGATACAAATTCATCCTACAGTGATATTTTTTTATAACACTAGTGCCATCAAATTGGCCAAGAATCCAGTCCATCATAGTAGGACAATTTTTATTTATTTAAAGTATCATTTCATTTGAGATTTGATGCAAAAGAAGGAAGTAGAACTATGTTATATAAAGACTCAAGAACAACTTGCAAACATTTTCACTAAGGCAGTTGCTAAAGTCGAGTTTTTGAAACTTCGAGATCAGATTGTGATCTCTCTCACCATCAAGGGCCAGTATGTTGGTAATTGATGCAATCTTGTCAATCATCTGACATGATGCAATCCATCAATCCATTTGCAATTTTATTTTATGTCTATTAGTGTTCAGATATAGATTGTCTGATTAAATAATGTATGCAAAATGCATGAGTAGTTTTCTAAAATAAATTGTTGTAAGCATTCAATTAGGAGAAACTAACTGTTTTTTCTATGAGGCTATGTACTGTTATAAAGATCAAGGTTGATCACAGTGAACACAACCTTTTTATTCAATTACCTCAATAATAATTATTTCTTCTTTCTATGATATTGTGATTTAATCATTTAGTATTTAGTATATTGTTATGTTATTCTAATTGAATGATTATCTAGGTCATAGATAGGCCTATATAGGTCCTTAGTTTTCTCCCTGTAAAATCCATGAAAAACTCTCAAAGCAAGATTTCTCAGCTTATTGAAATCACAGGCCTCATAAAGACTAAGGTGGTGCATCTTTTGGAGGTGGGTAATCTATAATCTCTCGTGTTCATATTTTGCCAAAGGTTTTGGATGATAATTTTACTTGTTTCTCTCGGCATCTATCCTGTCAATTTCCGTCTACTTCCGATGCCTTCACTTCTAATATTTATTGTTCAGGACAATTAGTATGATGAATAAACATGATGGTTGCATTTCTAAGATTTATTGTTCAAGAAAGTTAATATGATGAATAAACACGATTGAATTTCCAATCCTTCCAAGCAATGGATTGGGTAGTTGAAGAGGCATTACAACTTTTCCTCACAATAGGTCATGATGGTCTTAGGTCATATAACTTGCATCTCCTTCTTCTATTTATAATATTCAATATTGTATGTGATTTTCCAATCTATATTGGACATGATTTTTCCCATTGTGTTCGTTTGTTTTCATGTAACTAATGCAAGGAATATGGGCACTTACCATGAATTTTGAGTTGTTCCATTTTAACCTAAGATTTATCGAGTAGTTCTAATATTGGTGTAGTCTAATCTCAAGTTCTCAACTACTGAAATCTAAAATTCCATCCACCTTTCTGAATTTATGGGGATTTTATGGGCAAAAGTGATTTGAAAAAATGTATATAGTGAAAATATTAGAGAAATTTATTTAGGTTTTATAAATTATTGATTGCAATGCAGGGATGTGTTACCACTGCAAAATCAATGGCGTTCTGTTAAGCTTGACCACTTTCGTGACAATCGGGTCTCCAAAATTCTGAAAATCATTTTTTTGGCCGTACTAATTTTTTTTTGGCCGAAAGTACTATTTTTGGCCGAAAAATCTTTCGGCTGAACCTTTGAATGTCAAATCGAATGACACCTTGAAGACCCCTTTGATTTCCATGTACAATTTTAGCTGGAAGGATATTTTTTCATCTGGTAACCTCTTTTCGGCTGAAAGATATTCCGACTGAAATAATGTTTCGACCGAAATAATCTTTTGGACGAAAGATTATTTTGGCTGAAAGATTTGTTCGGCCAAACAAATCTTTATATATTACCTGCACATCACCCCTGCAATAGTTTTTGTGAGTTCATAGTTTGTTGTGCGGACAGCGTTTGGTGTTGTAGGCCCGTGTTGTAGGCGTTTGTTGTAGGCATGTGATGTAGGCCTATGTTGTAGGCATTTTTTGTAGGCATGTGCTGTAGGAATTGGTGTTGTAGGTCTGGTGATGTTGGCCGTGGACGTTGGAGCAATGGTTGCGCAGTGTTGTGGATATTGGAGTAGCGAGCATTCTTTCACGTATGTGTATTTTAGAATTATAGATTAGAATTTAGGTTTTTGATTTAGATTTAGAGTAGAATTGTAAATTAGAATTATAGATTAGAATTTAGATTTTTTGTTTTTTTTAGATTGTTTATAGGGCCATATTCGCCCCTGCCCATTATGTTTAAATGTGTTTAAATTTTAAACTTTAAAACAGGGCTGAATTTTAAATTTTTAAACAAAGCCAAATATCAAAGTTATTTAAATTTTTAGAAAATTTAAATTTTTAGTTAAAAAATCAAGATTAGAAATTTTGTTAGTATGTTGAAAGGGCCTTATCCGACCGTGTCCATGTAGAATTTGGAATTTAGAATTTAGAAGTTAGAAGTTATTTTGGAATTTTAGAATTTAAATTTTAAATTTCTATTTCTTGTTTAAATTTTAAATTTCTATTTCTAGTTTAAATTTTAAATTTATATTTCAATTTTATAATTTAGAAGTTAATTTATTATTTTTGATAGATCCTTATTCGACCCTGTCCATGTACAGTTTCAGGCTCCAAATCGGGTCTGTACCTGTACATGGACAGGGTCGAATATGGTTCTGTCAAAAATAATTTTATATGGGCCTGTCAAAAATAATTTTATAATTTAGAAGTTAGTTTTCAATTTTTGATAGGGCCTTATTCAACCCTGTCCATGTACAATGACAGGCTCGAATTCGGGCCTGTACCTATACATGGACAGGGCTGTATATGGCTCTATACCTTATGTTTAAATAAGTTTAAATTTTGAATTTTTAAACATGTTTCAAATGTGTTTAAACCTGACCAAATTTTCAATTTTTAAATAGGGCCGGATTTTCAATTTTTAAACATGGCCAAATTTCAAATATGTTTAAATGTTTAATTTTTCAAAAATTTAAATTTTTAGTTAAAAATTGAGTTTAGAATGTTGATAGGGCCTTATTCGGCCCACTTAATGTATAGGGATATGCCTGAATTCAGACCTGTCCTTGTCCATGGACGGAAACGAATATGGCCCTGTCCATGTATATGGACAGTCTCGAATTCAGGCATGTCAATGTACATGGATATCAATAGATTCAGCCATGTCCATGTAGTACCTCAAGAAACAGGATAATTAGATCTACAACCAGTAACAAAGGCCCAGTTCCATATGAAATCCATACAACCGCTAAGAAAATAGATAGAGTTGCATAAAATAGATATAGACCTCAAGAGACTATAATATTTAGGGCAGGACACAGACTAGCTATTCTAACTATAAACAGTGAGACCAAGGGATAAACATGACTTCTATAGGGCCACCACTACCCTGAATAGTGCCCAAACCGAACAAAATTAAACTCTGACAACAACTGTAAATAAACATCACCATAAAGGACCTAATACACATCACAATATTTAACACACCTAACAAAATTCTTGAAATACAGAAATATGTATATAGCAGTTGCTGCAATAGGAGTAAAATTAGTACAATGTTGACAAAAACTCCACTTCTTTGCTAATATTATTGCTAATTTAAATTTTTAGGAAATTTAAATTTTTAGTTAAAAGTTACAATCATGGATACAATAGGGATAAAGGAAGTGTATGGAACCATGAATCAAACATGGTGTAATCATAAAAGCTAACTATATAGGATTGACCATGATGAAGTAATGAGCTAATATGATCTGAGACCACAACAAGCCCTGTGAACAAACTGAATTGCACTAAATTCTTTGCGTAGAAGTAATTCTATTATATTCTTTCATAATGATATTGATGTTGCATTCTTATTGATTAGGGTCCTACTCCTAGTATAGGATATGAATAAGACCTATACTAGTTGTGCTCATATGTTTCATGTATGCACTTCTTATAAATTTTCATATTTATCGGATTGGTTCTAATTCAATACTAATACAAATACAACAACATCCTTTACATTCAACTTCTGATAATCTAATCTATGTGTCTATATGAAACATACTATAATTATTAAAATGGGTATATAAATATAAAGTTAATGAAGAAAGGTTATAAAGTTAAAGAATTAAAGTTAGGAAATTTCAAACTAATTCAATATAGAGAAGGTAAATTTTCATCAATTTTGTCACAATTTAGACTCACTCAATTGCATCTTCTTCAAAATATATATCTCATTAAAACTCACATTGCTATGTTTACAATAGCCTATGATGCACTTACATTTGAAATGATTGTCATGATTTCTCTCATTCTAGATATCTAACTCCAACAAAGCCTCCCAATATTACATTTTCTCTATTTGCTCCACCTCATCTTAATATAACTTAATATTGAAGACAATTTAAAAATTACTTATAGTGATGACCAAACTTATTGAATGCTTATCTTATTGATGATATTTATATTCATATAATATTACATCACACATATTGACCAAAGTTATTGAATACTTATCTTATTGATGATATTTATATTCATATAATATTACATCACACATATTGACCAAAGTTATTGAATACTTATCTTATTGATGAACTTATATTCATATAATATAAGTTCAAATTGACAACTTATTAATTAATTCATTAATAACCTAGACATTAGTAACTAATGTGTTTATTGAACCATAATATTGTATGTGTTGGATATTTAGGCATATCTAGCACACACATATCTCACACGTAGAGTCCTATAATAACACGTGATGTTTCTAATGCATATTATTAAAATGTTCACAACTAATCATCCATACAAATAAATAAAGTAAATCAAACTTCAAATAATCTTCATTAAAGAAAGAGTAATAATTCAACATTCATCCATCTTTAAAATTTAATTATTATAATTTAAACATGGTAGGAACTATGTGAGGAAACAAGGAATGACATTTCGAATCTCAAATGTGATCCTTAATTGACTTGGAATCACCAAGGTCCTTTTAAACCCTTAATTCCATCTCGCATCTACCATCCCATCACTGTTGTTTTGAATTGATTTCCCTTACCAAACCCAACTTATTATTAATGACTTCTATGTGTGGGTTTTATTTATTATTATGAAAAGATTGTGGTTTTATCTTCTGTCCCTTATCCCTTTAGCCATTAGTCTATGCATGAGCAGTCGGCCAGGAGCCGAATCGATGGTCGTCACTTCGTTGTTTAAATACCTATAGATTCAAATGAACTGTTTTTTTTTGCATGGATGATGAGTGAAGGATAATAATTTTCCATGTTGTCTATGGACCCCTTACTTATCTTTGAGTTGATTGATTCATGGATGAATGTCTAGTCTTTGTGCCTTCTTATGAGTGAGTACCTTTGCGGCTTGATTGATTAAAACTTTGATTTATATCTGCATTTTTAATTGCTTGAACTTGGGTACATCTCTACACTTTTATTGATAGACTATTCATTGTGAATGATAAACCTTTGAGTTGAATGATAGTCCCTTGGTGAACCAAACTTCTGATTTCAATAACTTCTCTGTGTGGGTTTTATTGATTATTATGAAAAGATTTTGTTTTTATTTTTCGTCCCTTATTATTTTAGTCATCAGTCTGTGCCTGAGAAATTGGCCAGGAGATAAATCGACGTTCGTCACTTCGGTGTTTAAATACCTATAGATTCAAATGCCCTACTTTTATGTGCATGGATGATGAGTGAAGGATAAGAATTTTCTCTGCCGTCTATCCCTTATTTATCTCTGAGTTGAGTGATTCATGGCTGAATTTTTAGTCTTTGTGCCTACTTGTGTAGATTTGGTTTTTCCTTGAAATTCATCTAATCAATTTTTAATTTAATATGCTTGGCTTTTTAGTTAGTAACTGATTGAATTTCGCTTTTTTCAGTCTCTTGATATGGCTTCTTTATCAAATTCAACACTCACTTTTGATATGGCTTCTCTTCCAAACCATAGACTCTTATCATTGTAAACTCCTCAAAAAAGAACCAGTCTCCCACTTTGGTGGTCTTTTCCAATTGTAGTGACCCTTTGACTAAATGAAAAATTATAATGAATAATTGATTTTGGATAATAAGTCTAATATAGAAATAAAAGAGTCTTAGATGGGAACTAATTATTATCCTCATTTATTATAACTTCATATAATATTTAAAGATGGGAAGTAATTATTATCTTATTGATGATATATATATTCATATAATATAACTTCAAACTCACAACTTATTAATTAATTCATTAATAACCTAGACATTAGTAACTAATGTGTTTATTGAAGCATAATATTGTATGTGTGTTGGCTATTTAGGCATAGGTAATAGACACATATCCCACATGTAGACAATAATAACAAGCGATGTTCCTAATGTAATTTTTAAAATGTTAACAACTAATCATGCATACAAATAAATAATGTAAATAAAACTTCAAATAATCCTCATTAAAGAAATAATATTAAATGAACATTCATCCATCTTTAAAATTGAATTATTATAATTTAAACATGGTAGGAACTATGTGAGGAAACAAGGAATGACATATCAAATCCCAAATGTGATCCTTAATTGACTTTGAATCACCCAAGTCCTTTGAAACTCTTAACTCCATCTCACATCTACCATCCCTTTCTTTGTTGAAATATGTTGGAGTTTTTACTATATTGAACTAACTCTAGATATAATCCAAATGTGAAATCTTCAAATCTTTTGACCTAATATCTCTAGTAGACAACTAGTATTAGTCATTACACATCTAGGGGAGTGTGGATAGCATGACCCTCCCACAACGGGAGGGGAGTGTGGATATATATAGACTTTACCCTTTAGAACCATTAAATTTGTGACAATTAAGACTCACTCAATTGCATATTCTTCGAAATATATACGTCATTAAAACTCACATTACTTTTTGTAGAAATAGGCTTCATTACCACCATTAATTTTGTGACAATTAAGAATCATTCAAAATCATCTTCCTTTTACTATATATCCCATTAAAACTCACATTACTATGTTTACAATAAGTTATGATGCACTTAAATTTGAAATTATTGTCATGATTACTCTCAATAAACGTGAATTTCCACCTTATATGACTATATTTTATCTAGATTTCTAACTCCAACCAAGCCTCACAAATATTACGTTTGCATCACCTCATCGAAATTTATATTAGGAATACAAACAACCCTCATACCCATCCCATGTTGATGTATTAGTGGGTGTGTGAGGTTATGAATATAAACTCTTTGTTTTGGGGATTTTAATGCATTGCATTATATGTGGTCTTAGTGGATCCAACCACAGGGAACTTTTAAGGAATCTTAAAGAAATTTTCTAATATATTTTTTTTAGTGGATCCAACCATAGGGAATTTTTAATGAATCTTAAAGAAATGTTATAAGGAATATATATGTGGTCTTAGTGGATTGAACCATGTTCAAAGAATATGCACATGCTATTGAGTTAATTTTGGGTAGTTATCCAGGGGCGACAGGTGCCGGCGGGGGGGTCATCTATGATTCTGAGGGAAATAAGATAACCAACTACTCTCGGGGGCTTGGAAAAATAACAAAAAATAGAGCAAAAGTCCTAGAAACTTACATGGGACTCAAGCTAGCCCAAGATCTACGCATACAGGCCCTAACAGTTTTGGGGGATTTCGAAATTGTCATTAAAGAATTGAGAGGAATACCCAATACGGAAAATGCCTCACTCAAAAGCATATCTGCAGCCATAAATTCACTTAAGAAATGTTTTGTTCATCTGAGCTTTTTTCACATCCTCCAAAAACAAAATATGGAGGCTGACAAAATGGCCAAAGAGAATAAAACACTATGAAAAGGTATCCCTCTCACCAACCAAATCCTCTCCAATGTTTGGTTTCACTAAGCACAACTGTCCCATGGACCCCCTCTTACTTCTAGGAACAAGTCCCTTCTCTCACGTCACTCTTCCCCCCTCCCCACTCACCTATCTACCTCTCCTAGACCCTTCCTGCCTCAGCCTCCTATGTCACACTCCCCCCTCCCGTCCACACACTCGGTACTATCCCCCCCTCCATCCATGTAATGTACCTCAAATTCACCATAAAAAAATAAAATCTATGACATAATTCAATTTCGTTTAATCTTTAGAATTTAAGAGAAGGTAAGATACATTTCTCCCAATAATGGCATTATTACACCAGTCTAGTTAACTTCGAACAAAAAAGCTTATGTGGATAAATTATTTCCATAATTCTATCACTTTCCTTAACTTTCAAACTACTCCAACAAACTTATATGTATATAGGAAATATCTAAACTTAGGTCGAAGGAACCCTTGAGGTTTAGAGAAAGGATCTGGGTGCACAAAGTTTAGCCTCTGGGTGGTCGTGCAGGAGAGCAGCTGAAACAAATGGTGGAGACACTTCGGGGAAATGTTTCGAAATCCTGAGAGCCATAGGATCGCACCAAGTTGTGAGGGATTTAAGTGCTTAGAAGCACCCCAGGAGAGGAGTTGTATGAATAGTGGAAACACTTTGTGGAAGAAGTGTCGAAGTTGCGAGAGTCGTTTTATCTTGCAGAGAAGCAAGGATATTAAGGCCGAGTGTCTTCCAACACTCTAAGGCATTGAATTTCTCTATTTCGAAGTTCAGGGCTTGGAGTGGAATGTGATTTTGGAGTCGCTGCATCATGAACTCCTGGTTCACGAAATTACGAAACGATCGACACTGTTCATCAAGGAGGACATGTGGCAAGTGGTCAAGGTTCGGGAAAAATCCTGAAAGCTTGTGGATCGTCGATCTACTAGGATCGTGGTCGTCGGTTCAAGAGGAATCTAGTCCATTGATCTCTCAAGGGGGATATTTCAGCATTTGGGGGTCCGAGAGTTCAAAGGACCTAGAATCATTGTAGCTGGAATCGTGAAATCATGAATCATGAAACCCTGAAAGCATTCGAAGGAATAGAACTAGGTCACATGACCGGTTGTATGAAAAGCGACTTAAGGGAGGAGCTAAGGATCTGTTAGGCCCTATTTTAGGTTTCATCATTTCGAAGGACAGAGAACAGGAAGAATGTTTGCATCACGATTCCCTGAATTGCGAAAAGCGAGTAGCGCTTTGATATTAGGTGCGTGGTCACAGAGTGGTGGTCATGTGGACAGAGGCTAAGGGAAATCCAGAACCGTTAATCCCTTTTCGACATTTCGATGACCGGGAGTTGGAAGGATAGGGAGTCTAGGATTGTCAAAGTAATCAGTTCTGCACATTTAATTATGCTTTTAATTGCAAGGTTGGATCTTCATGACTGGTAGAACAATAGGTATTTTAACTGTCTACTATGTTCGCATATAAACGCATATATTATCATTATTACTGTAGGTAATTTGCTTTAACTATCCCTTAACATTTGTACTTATTTCCACCTATAAGTATGTACATACCTATAGCTTTCTCTAAATATATATAGAGCAATTCACTGTCATAGGTATAGTTTCATCTTGATTCTGGTTTAATAATTGGAAAGCTCAGTTATGTGCTACGGTCTTGCATCTTTACTAACATAAAATATAAACATGCAAGTATATCTACCTAACTTGGGTCTCATTCTTACACACTAGTAGCCTACACGTAAAGCATAGTTAACTCAAAGGAATCCATCTTGTTCTCTACGGTTAATGACATTAAACAATAGTCTAATTACAAAATTTCGAATACTTAAAGGTGTATGACCTCATGGAAAGCATAACTCTTAGAAAAAATCATGCTAAAATTCTGCTTAATTAGTTTAATACTTTCATATACAATACTTTCTGTACTTGCCATGCCCTATACATAGTGACTTGTAATATGATCTGTTATTTCTATTCTACCTCTATCCTAGATGAAGATCCTCCATAATTTCTACCAGTCCATTCATTAAAATATTAGAGTTGTTCCTATAACAAATAATTCCTACTATGTTCCTACAGTTTTGTGAAAAGCACAGAGGTCAATCGGGTTTCAGCGATTACAAATGACAAACATAAGAAAAAATAAAAGTGCATGTTGTTTGTTGAATCGCGAAATGTGGAAAGACCGTGGGCCCAACACTTTGGAGTTTTGGGGTTTGGGATTTTGCGATTTCAAATGCCAAACACCAACACACAACAACTCCCGAATTGGGAAAATGTGAATGGAATGTGGGACCGACACTTCGTGGTTTCGGGGTTCTGGATTTCGACGTTCAGAATTTCAAGGTTTATGAACACCTGACGCACAAAAAAAATGAAATAAGAATGCCAAATTGCGAAATGAGATTAGGGTGTGGGCCCAAGAATTTCAGTTTTTGGTGTTTGGTAAAGAAAAGGAACTCCGCATATATGTAACAAGCAAGTCCTGAATGCCGAAATATCAATTTTGTATTTAATCTTTTTTTTAAATCACACACTCCAACAAATAAACTCGAAATAAATAAATGACCACATTCGTAATTGGTAAAAACAAATGATTATTGTGTTTTCTCAAAAAATGAATTTATCAAGAAATAAAATGAGTTTAGAAACTCAATAACAGAAAATCATAATCATAGAAAAAATCTCCAAAACAAGGAATAAACAAATCAATTCAGGAAATACTTCAAGCTTTCTCACCCTCTGTGTCCGGAATTACAATATGATTCAAGTATTTATGGGAACAAAACTAGCCCCTTCGACCTTAGGAAAAATTAAATCGGGGCGGTGATGGTATTTGGTGGCCTGCAAGGCTAAGGCAACCATCGCTTGACAGTGAATCCTCATGTCTTGAAGGGTCAATACGGCCATCGATCTGCCATCATAAAGAGGTGAATTGATTACAAACCAACATGTCTTTCCTATTACATAAATGGATTATGACATGACAGATTTCTCCCATGGAAGTACTACAATACAAAATTAACATATACATATCACCAGTATAAATGATTATTTAATGCAGAGAAGGAGTAGATCAACATATCTGAACCGGTTTTGCGGGAAGGAAAAGGGAACAACCACGTTCCTACCAACCATATAATAGGTAGTCAAAATTTCTTGCCTGACCATGAATCCATGAGCATGAATTTGGAAGACTCCTCCTCAACAATGTCCACAATTCCAACAGTTAACATCTTGCCTCACACTTACTTAGCAGTGATCATAATACCAAGGAAAATCCATAGTCCCTTTTCTCTGCATACTTGGCAGCGTCTTGCCTCCTCACATATGCTATTTATCAATTTTGCCCAGGTCTTTTTCCCTCCCTTGGGGATTTTCGCAGCTTTCTAAGTCCCTGATTTTCAAGGGCTGCCAATGGCCAAATCACTAATTTTCCACTTGTAACAATCAACATAGGGGTAGTTCCAACATGTTTCCCACTCATGGAGTCATCGTTAGCTAAATTCAACATGGTTGTTCCATTTTTCCTCCTGCAATTAATATAAAATATTATGTTTTCATACATGTGTCATAGTCAAATAGTTAGTTGGGTCAAATCAGGTCTATGCCCAACAGTCATGTTAATTAATTACAATTATTAAATTCGAAATTTGAAATTTCCATAAATGGAAAAAAAAATCCAAATTCGAATTTACTAAAAGCGGAATAAATTTCCAATGAATTTAAAGTTCAAAAATATTTTATTTTCAGGGATATCACATCCTTTCCCCCTTCAGTAAAACATTGTCCTTAGTGTTCATTCCCTTCTTGGAATAGGGTTGGTTGAGATTTTCTCAAATCTCCCTCCAACTCCCAAGTGGCCTCCTTAGGACTAAACTTCTTCCATTGCACCTTTACCTGAGCGACGACTTTGTTCCAAAGTGCTATTTCTCTCCGGTCTAGAATGCACAAGGGGTTCCACCTAGAACTCGCCTTCAGGTTCCACATGCACCAAGTTGCAATCAATCATATGAGTAGGGTCATGAATATACTTTTTCAACAAAGAAACATGAAATACATTATGAATTCTTAGACAACTGGAAGTGCAAGTTGGTATGCTATGGGTCCAATTCGAACTAGTATCTCGAAGGGCCCACAAAACCTGGGTGCCATCTTGGCACAGTTCCCTAACTTTAGTAAGCTTTTTCAGGCTTTGACCTTCAATTAAACATGGTCTCCCACTTGAAATTCCAAGTGTCTCCTTTTCTGGTCTGCATAACTCTTCTTTCTGTCTTATGCTTCTTTGAAGTTCTGTTGTACCTTTCTTACCATCTTCTCAATTTCTTGGAGCATCTCTGGTCCAACCATGAGTCTGTCAGTCGAGTTATCCCAACTAATTGGAGTTGTACACTTTCTACCATATAGTATTTCGAAAGGGATCAACTTAGCCGAAGTTTGGTACCCATTGTTATATGCAAATTCTACCAAGTGCAGGTAGTCTTCCCACTTGCTTGGTTTTGTTCTTATGTACATGTGAAGCATATCCTCTATGATCTAGTTTGTCCTTTTGGTCTGCCCATCTGTTTGTGGATGATATCTCATACTGAAGTTCAAGTTAGTGTTTAGTACTGCAAACAATTCCTTCCAAAAAGTGGATGTAAATTTTACGTCTCTATCTAAAACCACCATTTTAGGAATACCATGCAATCTAAAAATTTCTTTCATGAATATTTCAGCAATGTTTATAGCTTTAAAAGTAGACTTTACAGGAATAAAGTGTGCAGACTTACCGAGTTTATCAATTACAACCATGATAGAATCATTTTGTTTCTGAGTTTTAGGAAAACCTATTATAAAGTCTACTGATATAGTATCCCATTTTCATTCTGGTACTGGTAATGGCTATAATAGGTCGGTTGGGTGCTAGTGCTCAGCCTTAACCTGCTGATAATATTGGCACCTAGCCAAGTACTCTGTTGTTTCTCCCTTCATATTAGGTTAGTAAAATATTTTTTTGAGTGTTGTTATTGTTTTCTGGTAACCTCAATGGCCATAATACAGTTTCTTATGCACTTCGTCTAAAACAATTAATTTTAACTCTACTGAATCTGGTATGTAAAGTTTGTTTTTAAATCGTAATAGTCCCTTCTTGTCGATACTTAGATCTAGTTTATCTGAGTTTGTGATACTATTTTGAAATTCTCCCATCACCTTAGTGTAATTTCCGTCGTTAATACTTGTTGTCCTTATTCTTTGTTCCAGATTGCTTTCTACCTAGTTAATATTTATCTCAAATAACCCATGGAATCTTCTGCTTAAAGCATCTACTAATTTATTTTCCTTACCCTTGATATGCCTGACCTCGAAGTCAAATTCACTCAGGAAGGATAGCCACCTTGCTTGTCTTTCATTAAGGTCTGGTTGGTTAAACATATATTTCACCCCGCTATTATTCGTCAATAGTAGGAATTTTCTGCCCATTATATAGTGTCACCACATTTTTAAGGCATGTATTACTGCTGCCAATTCTAAGTCATAAGTGACATAATTTCGCTTGTGTTCTTTTAATTTCTGGGACTCGTAACAAATCATGTGCCCTTCCTTAGTTATAACACCACCTAGTCCCTCTTTACTTGCATCAACACATACTATGAAGTCTTTATCTGGGTTTGCTACCTTCAAAATGGGTGTCGATGTCAATAATTCTTTCAGCTTGTTAAAACTATCTTAACACTTTTGCAACCAGTTAAACTTGGTCCCTTTCTTTTGTAATGATGTGATAGGGTAGGCTATCCTCGAAAACCCTTCTCTAAATCTGCAATAATATCCAGTGATTCCCATGAATGACCGAATATCTGCTACATCCTTAGGTACTGATCATTCCATAATGGCTTTTATCTTTTTCGGGTCTACGACAATACCTTCCGAGGAAATGACATGTCCTAAATATTGTATTTCTTTTTGATAAAAGTCACATTTGTCAAATTTTGCGTATAGTTTGTATTTCCTTAATGTTTGTTGAGCTATTCTTAAGTGTTCATCATGTTCCTCCATTTTAGAATAGACCAGAATATCGTCGATAAGTACTACTACGAACTTGTCTAAGTATTGACTGACAATGTTGTTCATCAAGCACATAAATGTGGTTGGTGCGTTAGTGAGTCTGAAAGGTATGACTACAAACTCATAATGTTCATATCTTGTTTGAAAAGCTGTTTTGTTTATGTCCTCGTCCTTTATCCTAACTTGATTATAACCAGATTGTAAATCCAATTTTGAAAAGATCTTGGTCCCACCAACTTGATCGAATAGATCATTTATCCTAGGTAAGGCGTATTTGTTCTTAATGGTCATTTTGTTCAGTTGTCTATAATCGATACATAGTCTTAGAGTACCGTCTTTCTTTTTCAGAAAGTGGACTAGTGCTCCCCATGGAGAGACACTTGGTCTGATATACTCTTTGTCCAACAATTCCTGTAATTGTATTTTCAGTTTTGTCAGTTCTAGTAGACTCATTCGGTAGGGTGCTTTTGAGATAGGGGCTGATCCGAGTAGTAAGTCTATGGAGAAATCTATTTCCCTTCTAGGAGGTAATTCTGGTATCTCATCCACAAACATGTCTCTGAATTCACGTACGACATTAAAGTCTTCTAACTTGGGCTTATCTTCTTTTCCTAATAGATTTGTCACTTGGATGGCGTAAACTTGACATCCCTTTCTAGTACATTTCTTGAGTTTCATCGCTGAAACTTGTTTGACTGATACAGGTTTTGGTATGCCTTGGGATGTTCTAATAGTGCCAAAATTATCTTTATAGCTAAGTATATTTGTATAACAGTCTAGTACTGTTTTGTGTTGTTCCAACCAATCCATCCCGATAATCATATCATAAGATCCTAGTGGTAGGATGTTCAGATTGGTCCTTATCTTTTGATCATCTAAGTTGAACTCAAGATCAGAAATAAAGTCAACTACTTTATTTTTAGTGCCTGTTGCTAGTTGTACAAGACATGATTTTGCGTGCTTCAGTTTCTTAAGTTTATTCGACTCTACTACATCAGGAGTAATATAACTTAACATAGCTCCAGGGTCAATTAAAACAGAAATTCAAGTGTCATTGATTTTACCTTCGATTTCTACCATCGAGGACTGGTGGTTATCTTGTGGACCATCTATGGCTGCATTTATCAGATGTAGACTTCTGCCTACATCTCCCATTGTCGAGGCTTCCTGCAAATTGTGAAGAGCAATTTTGTTTGTTGCAATTAAACATGGACAGTTCCTTCTTATATGAGGCTCTCCACACTCCCAACACTTTAGTGGCTCGTGGTAGTTTTCCCCAAACTTCTTCATTCCAAGGTTTAGTGATTTACCTCTACCTTGTGTATTCAGATGATTGGAGAAAAAATCCTTCCTTGGGAAACTTTTTTCTGCATTCCAATAAAGAGTTGTCTGGTATCCCTTCTTTTGTTGGTTCATTCAATCTTGCTTCTTATCCTTCATGGTCTTGGGAAAATCTACTAGCTATTTATATTGGTCATAGCACATTCGTTCTTTCCTGAATACCTCACTCAAGGAGTTGGGGTTGTCAAACTCAATTCTGTCCGAGTAGGCCTGGGGTAAACAACTTAAGAATCGCTGGATTTTTACCTTATCCTCCTAGATGTACGGTACAAACCTTAGTAGTTAATGAAATTTATTTATAAGGTCCTCCATCGTCATCTGTCTGAGTCGTAACTCGTAAAATTCTTTCATCTTCCTTTCCTAATAGATTTTAGAAAAGTATTGTTTCTTGAAATACTTCTTAAATTCAGACCATTCCAACTGTTTCTCCTATAGGCCCCTGGCTAATTTCAGGTCCTACTACCAAATGTTGGCCTTCCCCTTCAGATTGTAGATGGCCATTCTGACCTTCATGTTGTTGGAATAGTTGTAGATCTGGAATTATTTTTTGATGTCCAACAACCACGCCTCAACTTATTCTCCTGTCCTAGATTCTTCATCAAAGGTAGCTGGTTTAATCTTTTTAAATTCTCCTTCAAGATGGTCCACTTGTTTTCTTTTTCTGTCAGGTATAGTTTTGTCCTCAGCTGAAGGTGTCCCTTCAGATGAACTGTCTCCATTTTCTGTTTCCGGTCCATAATTCTTGGAGGCCCTTTTGCTACTTCTTCGTCATGGTTATTGTCTTTTGGGATTTTCTTGGTTACTATACTATGCAGTAGGACTTCATTTATCTCTTGCTATTCCTGCTGTGCTTTCTTCAATTTTTCATTGTTGGCCTTGAAAACCTATAGTTCAACAATAAGATTCCTCATTATTTCCAACACTTTCGTAGGTGAGCTTCCATCACTGTTCTGTCTTGGATCTCCCGGAGGTCCTTGCTGTGGATTTCCTTCCATCTTGATTTCTGTACCCTACTGAGTTGCCATAATTTACAAAAAACAGAAAGGTATTTTGATCCAGGTGGATATCGGTAGCCACCCACCTTTTCCAAATGGCTCAAAATGGCTTTCTAGCAATTTTGGCAATTTACTATTTTTAGCAGGTTTTAACTTTCGGGGCCATTTTGAGGTCCCAAATGAAGGTTTTTCAATATATAGGTTCTCAATTATAGCCAAAGGTATGATTGAGCCCCCAAATTGAATCTCCTCTATGATACCTTTCCAACGAGCTATCACACGCCTAAAACAGAGATCGTATGCAAAAGTTGCGACCCCGGGAAGTTTATGTACTCACTTACCCAAACGGGGCCCACATGACTTTTGGTGCTTCATCTCCTAGGGTTAGTTTTTTGGATGTTTAGGACTCTTGGAATTCCCATTTATTGTAAAAGGGCCTTCAGATCCTCATTGTAATCATCTTCTTGCGAATGCAAGTAGCCGTCACAACTCTTCTCAGAGATAAGCTGCCACCATTCTAGCGAGTCTTTCACTCTGTATTTTTACAGTCTCTGTACATTTCTCTGATTAATAGAAATCATGTATTACTGTATATCTGTGTTTATGGTTTCATCTCTGATACATTTCTGTTATATTATTGAATATCTTCAATATCTTTGTGCGTTTCTTTATTATATCTCCACTCTCATTTCGTGCCGAAAATAATCTGGATCAACTTTCTATTTGAAACCATAAGATTTATTAGTTTTACATAGGTCGGAATGTATACTAAGTAGCTAATGTGGCCCTGTTCAAGCCTAGTGTTGTATGTTTTTCTCTGATACCATATGTAATGTACCTCAAATTCACCATAAAAAAAAAAATCTATGACATAATTCAATTTCGTTTAAGCTTTAGAATTTAAGAGAAGGTAAGATACATTTATGTTCATAATGACATTATTACACCAGTCTATTTTAATTCAAACATAAAAGCTTATGTGGTTAAAGTCTTTCCATAATTCTATAACTTTCCTTAACTTTCAAACTACTCCAAGATACTTATATGTATATTGGCAATATCTAAACTTAGGTCGAAGGAACCCTTGAGGTTCAGAGAAAGGATCTGGGTGCAGAGAGTTTAACCTCTAGGTGGTCGCGCAGGAGAGCAACTAAAATGAATGGTGGAGAGACTTCGGGGAAAAGTGTCGAAATCCTGAGAGCCATAGGTTCGCACCAAGTTATGAGGGATTTAAGCGCTTAGAAGCACCCGAGAAGAGGAGCCATATGAACGGTGGAAATGCTTCGTGGAATAAGTGACGAAGTTGCGAGAGTCATTGGATCTTGCAGGGCAGTGAGGAGATTAAGGCCTAGTGTCTTCCAACACTCTAAGGTGTTGAATTTCACTATTTCGTAGTTTGGGGTTTAGAGCGGCAAGTGATTTTGGAGTCGTTGCATCATGAACTCCCGGTTCACGAAATTGCGAAACGATTGACACCGTTCATCAAGGAGGACACATGGCGAGTGGTGAAGGTTCAGGGAAAATCTTGAAAGGTTGTGCATCGTTGATCGAGTGGGATTGTGGTCGTCAGTTCAAGAGGAATCTGGACCGTTGATCTCTCAAGGGGGAGATTTCGGCATTTCGGGGTCCGAAAGTTCAAAGGACCTAGAATCATTGTATCTGGAACTGTGAAATTGCAAATCGTAAAACCATGAAAGCATTCAAAGGAATATCACCATGTCACAGGACTGGTCATATGAAAAGTGACTTAAGGGAGGAGCTAAGGAGCCATTAGGTCGTATTTCGGGTTTCAACATTTCGAAGGATAGAGAACAGGAGGAACGCTTGCATCACAATTCCCCGAATCGCGAAAAGCTGATAGCGCTTTGACATTAAGCGTGTGGTCACAGAGTGGTGGTCATGTGGACAGAGGCTAAGGGTGATCTAGAACCGTTAATCCCTTTTCGGCATTTCGGCGACCGAGAGTTGGAAGGACAAGGAGTCTGGGATTGTCAAAGTAATCATTTCTGCACATTTAATTATGATTTTAATTGCAAGGTTGGATCTTCATGACTGCTAGAACAATAGGTATTTTGACTGTGTGCTATGTGCGCATATAAAGGCATATATTATCATTCTTACTATAGGGAATTCACTTTAACTCTCCATTAACATTTGTACTTATTTCCGCCTATAAGTATGTGCATACCTATAGCTTTCTCTAAATATATATATAGCAATTCACTCTCATAGGTATAGTTTCATCTTGATTCTGGTTTAATAATTGGAAAGCTGAGTTACGTTCTACGGTCCTGCATCTTTACTTACAAAAAAATATAAACATGCAAGTATATCTACCTAACTTGGTTCTCATTCTTACACACCAATAGCCTACACATCAAGCATAGTTAACTCAAAGGATCCCATCTTGTTTTCTATGGTTTATGCCATTAAACAATAGTGTAATTACAAAATTTTGAATACTTGAAGGTGTATGACCTCATGGCAAGAAGTACTCTTAGAAAAAATCGCTAAAATTCTGCTTAATTAGTTTAATACTTTCATATACAATACTTTATGTACTTGTCATGCCCTATACACAGTGACTTGTAATATGATCTATTATTTCTATTCTACCTCTATACCAGATGAAGATCCTCCATCGTTTCTACCAGTCCATTCATTACAATATTAGAGTTGTTCCTATAACAAATAATTCCTACTATGTTCCTACAGTTTTGTGAAAAAAATAGAGGTCAATCGGGTTTCGGCAATTACAAATGCCAAACATAAAAAAGAACAAAAGACCATGTTGTTTTTCAAATCACAAAATGCGGAAAGACTGTGGGCCCAACACTTCGGGGTTTCAGGGTTCGGGATTTCGTGATTTCAAATGCCAAACACCAACACACAACAACTCTCGAATTGAAAAAATGTGAATGGAATGTGGGACCAACACTTCAGGGTTTGGGATTTCAAGGTTAAGAATTGTGTGGTTTATGAACACCTGACGCACAAACAAAATGAAATAAGAATGCCAAATTGCAAAATGAGATTAGGGTGTGGACCCAACAGTTTTGGTTTCTGGTGTTTGGTAAAGCAAAGGAACTCCACATATATGTAACAAGCAAGTCCCGAATGCTGAAATATCAATTTTGTATTTAATATTTTTTTAAAATCACATGCTCCAACAAATAAACTCGGAATAAATAAATGTCTAGGTTCGTAATTGGTAAAAACAAACGATTACTATGTTTTCTCAAAAAATGAATTTATCAAGAAATAAAATGAGTTTACAAAATCAATAACAGAAAACCATAATCGCAGAGCAAACCTCCAAAACAGGGAATAACCAAATCAATTTAGGAAATACTTCAAGCTATCTCACCCTCTGTGTCCGGAATTACAATATGATTCAAGTATTTATGGGAACAAAACTAGCCCCTTCGACCTTAGGAAAAATTAAATCGAGGCGATGATGGTATTTGGTGGCCTGCAAGGCTAAGGCAACCAGTGCTTGATAGTGAACCCTCACATCTTGAAGAGTTAAGATGGCCACCGATCCGCTGTTATAAAGCGGTGAAATGATTACAAACCAACAAGTTTTTCCTATTATAGAAATGGATTATGACACGACAAATTTCTCCCATGGAAGTACTTCAATACAGAATTAACATATACATATCACTAGTATAAATGATTATTTAACACAGAGAAGGAGTAGATCAACATATCTAAACCATTTTTGTGGGAAGGCAAAGGGAACAACCACGTTCCTCCCAACCGTAGAATAGGTAGCCAAAATTTCTTGCCCAATTCACCCCCTAGCCTGACCATGAATCCATGAGGGCGAATTTGGAAGACTCTTCCTCAACAATGTCCACAATTCCAGTAGTTATCCTCTTGCCTCACACTTACTCAACAGTGCTCATAACAGCAAGAAAAATCAATAGTCCCTTTTCTCCGCATACTTGGCAACATCCTACCTCCTCATATATGCTATTTATCAATTTTGCCCGGGTCTTTTTCCCTCCTTTGGGGATTTTTGAAGCTTTCTAAATCCCTAATTTTCAAGGGTTGCCAATGGCCAAATCACTGATTTTCCACTTGTAACAATCAGCCTAGGGGTAGTTCCAACATGTTCCCCACTCATGGAGTCATTGTTATCTAAATTCAACATGGTTGTTCCATTTGTCCTCCTGCAATTAATATAAAATATTTTGTTTTCATACAAGTGACATAGTCAAATAGCTAGTTGGGTCAAATCAGGGCTCTGCCCAATAGTCATTTTAATTAATTAAAATTATTAATTTCAAAATTCGGAATTTCCATAAATGGAAAAAAAATTCCAAATTTGAATTTACTAAAAATAGAATAAATTTCCAATGAATTTAAATTTCAAAAATATTTTATTTTTTGGGATATCACAATCCATATATTGTCCTTGTTAGCCTATGGCTTACCTTTACCAATCACTAAGTCTAAATTGTCACCTATATTTGTATTATTCATTTAGGATATTAGTAATATATCCTCAAGTGATGACGAATGAGTTAGTTAAGATTGCCTAGCCTAGTCATAATGCATGATTTTAGGATCTAGAGAAAATCTCTCTATGAGGTGGCATCACCCATTGTACTATAAATATGTAACATTGGAGTGAATAAGAATGTGTTGGCTATTATGCCTTTTCTGCCATGTTGTTGTTGTTGTCTCTAATTTATTGTGTTCAATTTCTTCAATTGGTATCAGAGCTGGTAGTGCTGGCCTGATTTCCTCACGGGAAGGCCAGGAAGATGTGAGAGCTTAGATGGTTGATTCCTTTCATTTCTGTGTGTTAACAATTGTTGGAGGGGCCGAGTTTGTTGAGTTGGGATGGATTCTTTAATTGCTGGACATGTCAATGATTTGGGGACCGAGGAGAGCATTGTTGTGTTGATCGCTGGAGAAACATCGGCTGAGCTGATTGCATTGCTGTGTTGATAGCTGGAGAGCATTGTTGTGTTGAAATCGCCATATCTGAAGGAATCATTGTGCGTGTAAGAGAGATGATTTGTTGTCTGCTGCCATTGTGAATGAGGGACGCCGATCGTGAAGGACGTCTGTCAAGGAGGAGACTGGAGCTGCCAAGAGGGAAGCCACAAATTTTTAGTTTCAGAGGACGCTGTCAGTGTCAGGAGAAAAGGGCTACGTGTTGCAAAAATGAGTTGTCCTCTTCACATAGAACATAACCTGCAACTCCACTAGAACCTGCGCATAATAGATGCAACACAGATCTCTTTGAACTATTTGAAAACAACTCACTGGAAAGTAATTTGGTTGTTTAATCAGTTGCAAGGTTTGATTTCAAATCACATTGGTTTCAAATAGAGGTTACAGATGATGAATTCCAGTTCAACGCCATTGCAGTCCAAAGCCATTGAATTCTATTCTAAAGGAACCACATAGTTGTTCCTAATTTAATGAAATTACTGAAGTGATAAGCTATGCTGATCGAAGGAAAGGAAGTTGAAATCACGGAGGCATTTTCTTCATTGTACCTTGAAATAAAGAGAAACCCCATGCATAGTCCACTATTGAAGCGTCAACATGACAGAGCACTTGGAGTAGATGAAGTGAGGACGTGAATATGCATCAAATCTCTTCCATTGTTGAATGCAAAAAAAAATTACTCTGATCCACTCCTCACGCTCACATGGATCGAGTGCAGAGAAACCCACAGAGGCTATTGCTATGGTAGCTAGTCCTATAGAAATGTGAGCTGAAATCTGGGGCGACTTTGGAACTTGGTATGGCACATTTAATTTTTTTTATTGTTGTTGCATCTATTAATGAATACAAAGTCTTTCAAAGCTACAAGAAATATTTTCATTGTGGGGTTAGTGCAGCATAGAGATTTATTTGGAGGTTGGACATTTGCACTGGAGGAAAATCAATTTGCAGAAAACGTGTAAATCTATGTTAAGTGGGCATGACCAACGAAGAGTATGACCAAGGTGTTGTCCCTGTCTGGCCCTATTTTCCATAGTAATCATATTCTCCAGCTTGTCGTGGAGCTTGAGCAGGTGCAGGAGGTCGTTGATCCCATCCAGAAGCATAGCCACCTTGAGTCTGTTGAGGATAATCACCATATGGCTGAGATTGATACTGGGAAGGTCCTGGGAATGGTGATGGTGTATGTTGTTGATATCCATAACCTGGATATTGCATTGGAAGTAGCCCTCTAGGACCCCACTATGGTGCAGGTCCACGTGAGCGATAACCTTGCTGATTGTAACCCCCCATCATAGGTGTACTTCTAGAACGGTTCTCACTTATCAAATCGTTGATCATTTCCTGAGCTGCCTCTATTTGCTGCTTATTGCCAATCACCTGCACAGTCCTACTTGTAGATATATCTCCCTCGGGAAGGTGCAATGGTACTAACTGAATCTGGGCTCCAGACCTACTTTATAGGTTCCTGAAAGGGCGTTGTTAGATTGTTAAAAGGGAATTTGCATCTGTTCAAAAAGGGTTCACTTGGAGGAACACAACTTTGTCAACGTGTATGCAAGTTAAATGTTAAAACATAGGCGCAAACTGAAGAAATAAATTTGTATTTGTAAATAGAGTAATAATGGGAAATTCCTGTAGCAGAAGGTGATGACAGTAGCAAAGCAAAACAGAGTAATTGAAAGTAACACTACAAAATATTTTCGCAATAGAGCATAAGAAGTCCATAGTCTACAGGACTATTGGAAGTGTGAGTTGGTTCTAGAGCAGGTCCAAGTGGGGCCTTCATCAATTGGTAAGTTCCTTTGGAAAACAGGAAAGCAATTTACAGGAAAAGAGTGACAGTTCCAACGGTGAGTTGGTAGAACTGTGAAGGTTTATAGTTGTTAGATGTTGGAAAGTAAAGGAGGTACACAAGAAGAGAACTTGTAGAGGCTGCAATAGAGAATTGCAGACAAGGATACAATTTTGGAAAAGTTACAAAGTAGAGGCGCACACTTGTGAAAAATGCACATGTCAGCTGCAAAAAAAAAAGAGGTAATTTCATTCTTTTGTTTTGGATTGATTGACAAGTGAGTTATAAGTGATTAAAGTGAAGTTTTTTTACTTCAAAGGGAGGTGTTTTCAAAGGGATGTGTTTTTTATTAAGGAATTGGGAATAATAAAAGTTCAATTTTTGTGGTGTTGAAGTGTCCTAGATCCACCTGAAATTGAATAAGGGGATCTTAGATACACTTTGTGTTGTGTGCGATGGATTATTATTAATGTTGTTGTTTTTTGTCTAGTTTTGGCACTTAAAACAAATTGTATAAAACAATCATACACACACTAAAGTACAAGGCAATTTAATGCAATTCAAGCACATGTGAGCATAGCGAGTGAAGCACATACATTCAATAAAAATCAAAGTTTTCAATTAAGAAGAATCGAAGATATCAAATTGGAAATCACATCAACATTGGACACATCAAGTTCATAATCAAGGACTCAAAGCATCATCAATTTGAAGATCAATTAAATCCACATTCATTGTAAACTTGCAATAGTTYTYTTTGTAAGTGTGAAATCAAAATCAAGTTGAATTGCAGTGTAATTTTYARGTGCATTCTYGGYTGAGCCCGACACCAAAGAGTCATTATGATTTTGAGTCGCAATTAACAAGGTTGAGTAGTTTAACTCAAATCATTGTAAACATCACATGTTTGGATGCATTTTCGGTGGTAACCGACATCCTCAACTTGTTGAAAATTTCAAGCGAGCTAGTTTGAGTGAAGCAATTTCAAGCGAGTGTGAAAGTTTAAAGAAGAGTTCAAGAGAGCGATTTCAAGCAAGCACGAGTAAAAGAATAATGGGTAAAGGAGGAAAGCGTTTACAAAACAGCTCTCAAGAAATCAAAGAGTTGCATGAGTACAACCATGAATTACAAGATCAAATTGATATGAAAGATAAATTGATTAAAACACTTGAGATGAAGTTAATTCAAAACCAAACCATA
>JZKD02S1673503.1:625593-638083 GCA_000966675.3 Picea glauca | reverse complement strand
TTACTTTTTCTTGTTTAGTGTTTTTAATCTTTTTTCCCTACCCTCTCGTCTAAACTATCCTTTGTGCTATTGACAGATGACTCCTCCACCAGCTTACCACATTGGTTACGCCAACAATGCCAGCCATTGGACACAAAATATCGCTTCGGCTGCTTGGGCTCTCTACACCCCATCACATGAAATGCTACATTCAAGCGACATTTGTTTGGGACCAGCAACCAATAACCAAGTCGAATACACTGTTGTTATTGGCCTCTTGACCGATGCCCAACATCATCATATTCGTCACCTTAGCATTTTCCTCGACTCACAGTTAGTCGTTCTCCAGATCAACAATGTTTACCGTGTACACGATCCGTGCCTCTTCCGCAAATACCTACAGGTTAGACTGTTATCTCAACATTTTGATTCCATTACATTTACACATATTCCAAGACAATTGAATCAAACAACAGATGACATAGCTAACATGGTGTTATATTGGCATATATCACATCAAAATACACAGACATAAGCATCACATACATCCTGTCACAGCATATAGGAAACATAGACATCATCATCATCAAAACACAAACACATATACAACACATTTGGATCCAAAAAATATGTATACTCATATATATATATTGGCCTCTCCGGCCATCCGAATGTTTACATACAAAAAATATATCGGCCCACCGGCTCGTGCCACATCTCGGTACACAAAATCGGCTCACCAGCCTATCAAAAAAGTACAAAAATGCCCCATACAAATCAAGGGGCCTCTAGGGCACCCCCAACTACCCCTCCCTCAGGAGGCGGTGGTGGCCCACCCCCACCTACCCCAGGCGGTGGTGGTGGAACATCCGCAGGACCACCCTGCCCAGGCGGCAGGTGTCCACTCGTCATCGTAGCGAGAACAGCTGCTCGCCGCATGATCGACCGCCATGGTGGCGGTAACCCGATGCACTGCTCCAGGAACTCCTCGTCTTGGATATGGGTCCACATTCCCTCAAGCAGGTCTCGAAGAACCGTCTCAAATCAATGGACTAGATCATCATCATCTCCGGCTGCCACCAGAGGAGCATGAGATGGCCCCGCACCAGGGTCATCAAAGAGGCGCCTCTGCGCTGGTCTCTCGGGCCCTGCTGGTCCCCCAGTAGCCTCATCCCTCGGATGCCTCCCTACACGCGACGGTCTCTCCTGCTCTGGCTGCGCGGGCGCTCTGAACACCTCCACCTCACGCCTGCGAGGTGCCACATCTGCACATGCACCAAACAAACAACAACAGATGGTATCAGTATCTATACATCAAACACATGAACTGGTATATCAAAATCACAACATAAATCACAAAAATACACAACATACCTCTGTGGTCAAAAACCTCCCCAAGAGGCAGTACCATATCCGGGTCCCCCCGGAAGTCCACCCCAGCATAGGGGAACTGGAGTATAAAATGCGGCATCTGCCGCCATATCAGAGATGCCTCCTCAGTGAAGTAGTGCCCACCTTTTCCACCACTGTGGCGAACCAAAATCTGGGTCCACCGCCTCATGCGCGGCTCTCGTACCACTGGGACCTCCAACACCACCCTCGGCCGCAACATCGGTACCCTCTCCAAGAAAAAGGCCACCAGGATGGAGCCAAAAGCGAACTCCCCCCTGCCTGTGGACCGACAACAGTCCAGCTGCACAACCATCTACGCGTGAAGAGTGAGACCCCAGGCGAACCGCTCCCGGCCCACCACCACCCTCTCCATCAGTATCAGCTTGCCACCACTAATCTGGTGGGGCGCTCGGGTCCCGTACACCCACACTATCATCGCTGCTACGCAACGATGCAACAAAACATCTATCGCACTAATACGCACTGATGACCTAGTCATATAGTGCTCGCCTGAGCAGTATCGCTCGGCGACCTCCACCAGATCAATGTCCCTCGGCAGTATAGGCACTGCCAGCAACGGTGTTCCCCGAAAGGGGAGCCCAGTCAAAAAATAGACGTCCTCCACCGCTGTGAAGGCGACCTGCTCTCCTCGCACGAGGAAGCAGTGCTGCTCAGGGCTCCACATCTCAATCAGAAACTGGAGAAAGTACTCCTGGGCCTGTATGAGAGGGCACTCAAAAAAACTTTAGCAACCCACTGGCTGCTAAAGACACCCACACTGCCGGCCTCGCCTCAGCCACCTCCTCCCGCAGCGGCTCCCAATCCTGCTCGCACCATCGCACATCCATGCTCACTGATCGCCGCCTGCACACAAACCAGAATCCTATATTAGATTAGGCAATTATCCAAAACATCAAAAAGAGCTACTTTTTCACCCTGAAACCTTGCCTCTAAGGCGCAGTTTTTACCCCCACAGGCGTGCACACATGCACGCCTTCCACTGAGTCGCCCGTGCATTGGGGCCCACACCCTATCAAAAACCTCCTAAAAATTCCCGTGCAGCCCCTTGTACCTACCCTGCCCAAAAATTTGAAACCTATAGCTATGCAGGATGTTCAGACCACTAACCTGAATCTCGCACGCCGGAAAACGGATTCCTGGTGCTCTCAGAATCGCTCAATCTCTTCTCGATCTGCTCTGGAACTCACTGTAGCAGCAGGTACAAATGAGGTGGCAATGTGGGCCCTACAGCTATATATAGGCCTTTTTCCAAAATTCCACTCACCATTTCAGGAGCCCACGACGTCCATTTTACGAACCGTCTTCAGCCACGGGATCAGCGTCCCGCCACCTACATCATGGCTGTCCCTGGGCCACTTTTCATCCTTAGCCCCCGGGGAACCTTTTTTTCATATCATGCCCAGGTACGCACGCACATTGTCACATTTATCTAATATATGTTCATATTTGGTATTCTCTTCAGATATTGTTCACTTTGGGTATTTGGTTGTTCTGTGTGCAGGTACTTGGTCATCATCGCTCCACATCATCCCTTCAGGTATATATTCATCACTAGCATGTAGTCTACCCCACTCAATTGCACTTACATTTCCAGTCACACCCTCTGATATTAGCCTTTAGGATCCTCATTCTTGGCTCTGCAGTACCCAAGCCTCCATTTTTGCATCTGCGGTACTGCAACCCGATAGCATTCTCACCCACATGAGTTGTCCCATTCATAGCACCTTTTTGCACTTTTGACACTCATGTTGTTCTTCATTACGTTTTAGGGATGGGAGTCCTGGTAGTCTTACATCATGTCGTGAATCAACCACATACTTCTTCTCCTCATTTTGCTAGCTTCCCATATGGACTCCCAAATCCTCGCTTTATGGTTATGTTCTTTTTACCTGCACCTTCGCAGGATCATGAACCCACCATTTCATCCACCATCAGTTTGCCCATCTGTGACCCTATCTCCATTTCACCAACCTCATACAGAAACTTGCCAATGGGGCCCCCACCCTTCATCAGTTTCTCATGACAATTCTGCACCCGTTTCTGTATTTGTACATTTCTACCCAAAATTATTTATTATTTATTATTTATTGTACAAACACCTTTATTTCCAGTCATTACATTCTTTGTCGTCACCGTTGGCGACCTGCTCTCTTTTGGCCACACGCAACCCATGTCACCCTTGGTTGGAGCATTATTTATCATTTACCCTCGCCAGCATCGTCCATATCTTCAGAGTACCCCATAGGTCAGTTACCTCTACCCTCTGAATTTGTTCACCTTGTCCCGCCTTTGGCACAACTTAGCACCAGTCCTGTCCTCCCCCTGACACTCGAACTTGTTACCCAGTTGCGGCCACTGTTTTCCTCATACATCCTCCAGCCAAGGGAAGTCTTGAGTCATCCCACTTCTTGACCTCGTCCATGTACCTCTGCCACTTCCTCACCTCAGTATATTCCACGGAGCCCTTTTCTTCTCGGGGTCGCATTTCCCTTTTGTCGACATCAGCACACTTTTCCAGAAGGGCGACAGTATCTTGATTCTCATTCCCTATGTTAATGAGAGATCTCGGACGGCACAGGGGGAAACATCATTGCTCCCTGCTGTCGTTGACCCCCATAACATTCTACGCCAACACTCTCTCATTTTATGGTGGGTCTTACTTTGTGACTATTGCAGTTAGTTTTTGTCATTTGCCGAAGACCTCTGAATGTGGTAGGGCCATCAATGCCCACATCATCATTGCTGCTTATCACAACGATCATTGCTCGTTATTCAAAGTATGTTCCTTTGCAGAATTGTCTTTTGCCTTTATCATTACTGCCCCTGAGGGCGCTGCAGTTGTCTACACCAACATTTCTGTCATCTTTTTTCAGAGTTACATTACACGAGCATGGGGCATGCCCGCCTCGTTTGTACACAGTTGTATATATATATATTTTTTTTCTGCACGTCTCTCAGAAGGTCGAGACACTGGTTCCTTTTCTCTCTGACGGATCACTCTGAATGGTCCCAATCTTGCTTTCCCTTACAACCACATGCTCAGTAGAAGAAACATTGATGGATTTCGGCTATACGTATGCTCCTAACCTCATCCATCAGGGGGCATCTGTTATCACTGAAATTTCATCTGCACATGGCGACAAGAACTCCACGTCATCAAAACAACAATGAAGTCACTCATGGCACTGAATCAATTCCACAGCACTCAAGAAGGGCAAAAAACTATACAAAGTAACCAAAAATTGAAAGGCGCTTTACATCACCTTGATGCGCGCACACATGCGCGGGACAAAAACGTGTTATGCGCGCATGCACGCCCGACGCGTGACTGTCCACACAAAAAGCCGCGCATCTGCTAATACGGTGCATTAATTGCTTAGGTCGGCCTCTCGACCGCCTACAGACCGGCCCCCGAGGTGATTTGACCCTCAAAACAGAGTCGGCTCTGCAGAAACGGCGGATTAGATGACCTAAATGAACCCTAATGCACCGCTATTCACACCTGGAGATGGTTACAAGACCGCCCTTGAAACGGCTATAAAAGGCTGTGAGGATTCATTGTTTCAACAGGGAATTCGAAGCATCGTTACGCTGTCCAGATGATTCAGAGCTCAGTCTTTGACAAACAATTCATCAGCAGTGTAACCCAGAGTTCTTTCATCACTCAGTTCATTTCTATTCAGTTGTAAGGAAAGCATTGTGTTGAGGGCCCCAAAGAGCCTTCCGCTGGAGGGAGGAGGAACCCCTGGTCCCTCTCTTCTGCGTGTGCTCTGGTTTCAATAAAGCACCTGCCTGAAACCTTTGAAGACACCTGTGTCTGATGTTTAATGTTCCTTGTCTATTTCTGTAATGTTATTTGCTTTCAGTTCGTAGTTAGATTATAGTTTATTTCTGTTTCTGTTAACCATTATGTCCACAACATCATGTTCTCCCTTGCCAAGCCCAACAAGGCATGCCAACGCTCCCATTTTTCCTCACCTTGTGACGATCTGAGCGCGAACACTAAGAACACGAATTGGTAACGGAGTTCACCAAACTTCCTAGCTACCTCTTCGGGCCACTTTCAAAATTGGAAGACCGATAGATTAAGTATTCAAATGATTACAAAGTGAATTTTGAGTTTTGTCTATAATATACAGTAACAAACTTCAACAAGAGCTGCAAGATGAAATTCTGAGACTTTAAAGTTTAAACATGGATATCTTTCTATTTATCCGGAAGGTTCTGTGAGCACTTTTCTGTCTCGATGCCTGAATGCAAAAAATGAAGATGGATCTGGAATCCTTGGGAAAAATCGAGACTTTTGAGTATAAACTCGATATATTTCTGAAACTGGACTCTGAATGCCCTTTTTGGCACTATTCCCAATCTACCCCTGATTGTACAGTCCGTATGGCCTCGGGATGCATGCCAATTCTTTACCACTTCAAATTGCATGCAAATACCACCTCAGTCTACATGCAAATTCACTTTGGTCACTGTGCAACATCACCTCGATCTGCATGCCTATCTCTGCCTGCATCAAAACTCATTCTTCCTCCCTCAGGATGTGTGCCATGATCCATTTAAATATTAAAAAATTATAGTTTTTTTGGGGGGGGGGGGCACAAGCTATGGGCCACACATCCTCCAAAATCTCTTGAATCTCAGAACTTTTTAAGTTTTTCACACCATTACATGCCACGTCCCATGGTGGTGGCACATTGGTGGTTTGTGTTTGTTATGGGGGTGGAAGTCCCGGGGTCAAACCCGCGGGCTTCCCCTCCTTGGCATGATTTGTTTTACATATACACCATATGTATTATGGCATGTGACTTTGGTTTTAATATATGTGGCATGGTATAGTTTCAACAAATATTTCAGGCGCACGAACATATGGTTGTATTACATATTATGGCACGTTATGGTTATGGTGCATTATGGTTGTGAACTTTTGGACTTTGGTTATAGCGTATAACATATATATATGTTATATGCATATGGTTTGTTTTGGAATATAGGTATAACATATGGTTTATATGGTTGGCGCATCATATGGATTTTAATACATATCACATATGGTTTTAATACCAAGGGGGCCTCGGTGTTGGCAAGGTCAAGGGATAGGCCCTTGACCACCTTTTTTTTTTTTTTTTACCAAAACCATTTCTAACCATATTTTGATCATTTTAACCCATTCTAACTATATTCCATCAATTTTGATGAAACTTCAACTGCTCATATCTTTGTCACCTGGAGGTCGTTTTTCCTGAAACGAATGTCATCAAAAAGTTGTTGATGAGCTCTTCCACTTTGTAAACTTTACTTTTCCATTTGAATACTTTAACTCTATCAAATTTTGAGATAATCCACCTGGATCAAACCTTCCCACTGGAAAGCTTTTTGGCCACAAAAAGTATGAAATCGTTCAGAAAATAAGTGAGGGTATAATTCCCTCACTCTTCTGGTCTCTATCCACCTTGCTTTGCTTGGATGCATTCCTCTTAACCCCACACAAAGAAACTCCATGTATCCTCTTCGTGACGATCTGACCTTCTTGTCCAGTATTACATCTTCCTAAAGTTCATTAAGATACTTAGGAGTAAACTCGTCCATAGAAGGTACTTGAACCTGTACATCTTGGTCTATAATCATAGGAGGCTCATACAATTTCAAGTTTTCCACATTAACAACTAAATACATTTGCATATAAGGAGGCAATTCTAACCAGAAAGCATTATTACCAACTTTGTCCAAAATTTTAAAGGGTCCATACCTGATCGGTTTCAACTTTTTACCTTCACCTTGAAGTCGATCTTTGATGATATGAAGCCATACTTGATCACCAATCTAAAAATGATGATCTATGCGATGCTTGTCATGCCTTTTTTTGTATTTGGCCTAACTTGATTCCAACTGTTCCTCCACTGCTTGATGAATTACCTGAATCTGCTGAATAAACCTTCGAGCTTTATCTGCATCAACCTATTGACATTCCACTGTATCTTTCCCAAAAATGAAGTCTAAAGGTGACTTTGGTAAGTACCCAAAACATGTCTTGAAAGGAGAATTTTGAGTAGAAGCGTGTATAGGTCTGTTGTAGGCATGTTGTACATAATGCAATTGTTCATCCCAAAGCTTGGGATTCTTAGCACAATACCCTCGAAGAAGATGTACCATAGTCTTATTGACCACTTTAGTTTGACCATCGGTTTGTGGATGAAATGTTGTGCTTTTCTTCAACTTTGTGTCCATAAGTTCCCATAATGATGACCAAAATTTCCCAAGAAATCGGGAATCTCGATAAAAAATAATAGAAGTAGGAAGTCCAAAATGGACCCATACATTTTGGACGAACATATGAGCAGTCATCTCAGCTGTGATCTTCTTTTTACAAGGCATGAGTATACACATTTTACTAAATCGATCCACAACAACATACAGATAATCATGTCCTTTTCTAGACATTGATAAACCTCCTACGAAATCCATTGAAACACTTTCCCATGGACGAGAAGGAACTGGAGGTGGAGTGTACAAGCCTAACTTTCTATTACTTGGTTTGCTTGTTGCACACATGACACAACCTTTTACATATTTGGACACTGTTTCATTCATTAGAGGCCAATAACATAATTTTTGTAATTGTGCTATGGTTTTACCTACTCCAAAATGCCCTGAAATGAGAGAAGCGTGAGCTTCTCTTATCACATGCACTCTTTCACTTTGTGGAATACAGATTTTACCAAGATGATAGAACAAATTGTCATCAATATGAGAATTCAATTCTTCATTTTGATAACCATGCCTTAGTGATTCATAAACTTCTTTGAAATCTTCATCCTTAGTATATTGTTCAACATAGCTTGTATGAACTAAAGGACTTTGTTGAATAACGACAGAAGCATTTGTTGGAGGTATAGATAACATATCTTCAACTTTGTTATGAATTCCTTTCTTATACTTAATAACCAAATGAAATTGTTGTAAAAACCCCATCCATCTCAAATGCCTTGATTGTTGTAGCTTAGTTTGTGATTGTAAATATTGCAGTGGTTGATGATCAGTATGTATGATTGTTTCTTTACCCATTAGGTAATGTTTCCACTTTTTAACACTTTGTACTAATGCATACAACTCTTTGTCATAGGTTGGATAGTTGATTATTGTTTTAGAGAAAGTTTTAGAATGATAGCATATTGGTTTTTTATGTTGCATTAAGACTGCCCCCATTGCATAACCACTAGCATCAGTTTCTATCTCAAATGGTTGTTGTAGATCCAGTAGTGCAATTATTGGACGTGTGCTGATATTTTCTTTTAGTGTGTCGAAGGTTTTATGTGCCTTACCTTCCCACTAAAAGACTTTGTTCAAACCTGTCAAAGCATGTAAGGGAGAAGCTATGAAGGAGAAGTTTGCAATGAACTACCTTCAATATTGGGCTACTCCCAAAAAGCTTCTTACATCTGTTACACTATTTGTCTTAGGCCAATTTACAATGACCTCAACTTTAGAGGGATCATTCTTCAATTCACCTCCCCCTACAATGTAACCTAGATATACTAAAGACGTCTTTCCAAATCCACATTTCGACATCTTTAAATACAATTTTTCCCTTACAAGTATATCCAATACCTGTTTAACATGCTTGACATGCTCTTCCCAAGTTCGACTGAAAATCAAAATATCATCTAAGTAGACTATAACAAAATCAGCGATGAAGGGTCTAAACACATCGTTCATGACCCTCATAAATGTCGCGGGTGCATTACATAACCCGAATGGAATTACCATCCATTCATACAATCCTTGTTTGGTTTTAAAAGTTGTTTTCCAAATATCATTGTCATGAATATGGATTTGATGATAGCCACTTCTTAAGTCTAACTTAGTAAAAAAGATTGCATTCTTTAATTGATCTAAAATATCATTAATTCGAGGAAGAGGATACATGTTCTTTATTGTGATTATGTTCAATGCACCGTAATCAACACACATACACCATGTGCCATCTTTATTTAGTACCAAAACAATTGGTGAACCACATGGCGAAGAACTTGGATGAATGACACCTTTTTCAATCAACTCCTGAACCTGTTTCTTTATCTCTGCATTCTCAATAATAGAAGACCTGTACATACCAACATTAGGAAGAGGTGCATCCTACTGCAAATGTATTTCATGTTGAATTTCCCTTTTAGGAGGTAAACCTTTAGGTTCTTGAAACAAAATATCATAATCAGATACCACCTTTATCAAGTCCTTTTTAAGTTTAGGATCACAACCTTTAAAGGATTCAATTTTTTCAACATATTTTTCTTTGACTATCATAAGCACAAAGTTCTTACTTGCATTTATTAACCTCTTCATTTGATTTGCAGAAACTAAAGAAAGATTAGTTTTCATGTGATGTGCACGAACAATATATTCAACACCATCCTTAGTGAGTTGATACCTGTTATCTTCCTTGTAAAAGATAGCCTTCCTATCATACAAATATGGACTACCCAACACAATATCACAGATATCCAATGGAACCACATTTAGATCTACCTCATCCACAAATCTAGAAGTGATGGAAAACCTAAGTCTACACTATTTTGTAACTTGTAATTGTGCATTATCACATACCCATCCAAGTGAATATGGCTTAGGGTGTAACTTAGTTTCCAATTGTAATTTTTTAACAATTTCTTATGAAATGAGGTTTGCTTGTGATCCACTATAAAAAAGAGTATCAATTTTTGTATGATTAGAGATAACTCTAATATGAAATAACTCACTTCTCTTTCTTTCATCAACAACAGGTTCATTTCTTGAAATAGAACAAGAAGGAATATTACCTTGGATGCTTGTAGCAATCACCTTAGTTTCATCCCTAGAATCTGATCCCAAATCATGTTGGATTACTGTTGCAGTAGTCTTTTTGTCTTCTTTCTTTCGAAAATTTTCTGGTTTGATCTCTGAATGAAGTTTCCAACATTTGGAAGCATCATGACCCTTCTTCTAACAATGAGTACATGTAGGCTTATCTCCTTCTTTCTTCAAAGTATCTATGTGTTTACTTTTCCATTTACCTTTAAACTTTTTTTCATCAGGTTTGAAAGATTTCTTGGAAAAGTTCTCTGTGGTATTCTTCCCCTTTGTCTCTATGTGAGTTGCTTGAACACACACCTCATCAAGATTAGTTGGATTAAAAATCAATATCATATGACGTAAATAACTATGAAATCCTCCTATATACTTGAGAAGAGTTTCATGGGTGTAAAAAGGTATACCAAGTATCAAATCTCTTTTTCGAAATTCTTGTGTGTATTCTTGCAAACTTTTTCCCTTACCTTGCCTCAAATTCTACCAATCCATCATATCTTGTTGCATATACCCTAATTGATAAAATTGCTTTTTAAGTGCTGAAGTGAACTCATACCAAGAGGAAACGATTTTTCCTTTTGGGGCAAGATCCTCTTGCGATCTGCTCTCCCACCAAATGAGAGTAGTCCCTCCAAGTCGGAGAGAAGCCAACTAAATTTTAACAACATCTTCAATAAACTTTTGAATCCTACAATAAACTTCAATTTGACGGATCCAATTGTCCAATTTTTCAGCATTAAGTTCTCCATTATACATAGGTAAATCAAACTTAATGTCAAACTTTAAATGAGGCATATTACTATCAACTTTTGTTTTTCACTTTTCAAATGGAGAAGGAATAGAACCATCAAGAAGAGATGGATAAGTTGGTGGAGTTTTAGGGGGGTCCTCATCACCTCCTTTTTTCTTATCTTCTGTATGAGATGGTCCACCTTGTTCACCTTTCTTTCGATCTTGATAGAGCTCCTCTACCATCATTTGCATTCTCATGAAATATTTCAGAAATTCCCCTTCAGAAGGGATATAAGAACCTGCTTTTTCTCCTTTTGGTGAAGACATCCTTCCTCTCCTTGATCCAATCTCTGGATCGAACTCTTCAAGTTCTCCTTCACCTCGCTGAAGCTTGGATATTGTTAACATCAACTCACAAAGAAAATGGTTAACCTCGCTCTGATACCAACTTGATCTGAAATTTTTACTAGATCTTTAACCATTACTTGCATGTGAATTTCTTAATTGTTAACCATCTTTATAAATGAAAAATTTAAGAACATTCATCAACATATAAGAATACTATCTAAGAACAAGAATTGGTAACGGAGTTCACGAGACTTCCTGGCTACCTCTCCGGGCCACTTTCCAAATGGGAAGGATGATAGATTAAGTATTCAAATGCTTACAAAGTGACTTTTGAGTTCTGTCTGTCATATACAGTAACATACTTCAACAACAGTTGTAAGATGAAATTCTGAGACTTTTAAGTATAAACATGGATACCTTTCTGTTTATCTAGAAGGTTCTGTGATCACTTTTCTGTCTCGATGCTTGAATGCAAAAACTGAAGTTGGCTCTAGAATCCTTGCAAAAAATTGAGACTTTTGAGTATAAACTTGATATATTTTTTAAACTGGACTCTGAATTCCCTTTTTGGCACTATTCCGAATCTGCGCTTGATTGTATAGTTTGTACGGCCTTGGGATGCATACCAATTCTATACCACCTCGAACTGCATGCAAATACCACCTCGGTCTACGTGCAAATTCACTTCGGTCACTGTGCATCATCACCTTGATCTGCGTGCCTGCATCAAAACTCATTCTTCCTCCCTCGAGATGCATGCCATGCTCCATTTAAATATTAAAAAATAATAGTTTTTGGTCGGAGCAAGCTATGGGCTACGCGCCCTCCGAAATCTCCCGAATCTCGACACGTTTTAAGTTTTGCACGGCATTTCATGCCACGTCCCATGGTGGTGGCGCTTTGGTAGTTTGTGTTTGTTATGGGGGCAGAAGTCCCGCGGTCAAACCCATGGGCTTCCCCTGCTTGGCACGATTTGTTTTACATATACACCATATATATTATGGCGCGCGGCTTTGGTTTTAATATATGTGGCATGGTATAGTTTCAACAAATATTTCGGGCGCACTAACATATGGTTGTATTACATATTATGGTGCGTTATGGTTGTAAACTTTTGGACTTTGGTTATAGCGTATAACATATATATATATATCTATATCTATATATA
>JZKD02S1673503.1:607726-620983 GCA_000966675.3 Picea glauca | reverse complement strand
AAAGTATAAAGTATTAATAAAGTTAAACAAAAAACATGATTAAAGTCACATTGTGATGTTGGAAAATGCACGTCAAAATATGACATTGGGAAATATTATTAAAGATACAAAGTGACGTTCGAAAATGCGCGTCGTAATGTGACTTTGGAAAATGTTATTAAAGTGGCATGGCGACGTTGGAAATAACATGTTACAATGTGACAATGAGAAATATTTGTGATAATGTGACATTGAGAAAAAATCGTCACATGGTTAAAAGAAATTACAAATATATTAAAAATAATATATTAATACATTAATATTATAAAGAAATTATAATTAATATATTAATGAAGTAATAATTAATACAACTATGTATTAGTGAAGGATTTATACATTATTAAATGATAAATTAATAAAGTATAAAGTATTAATAAAGTAAAACCTAAAAATAACAATTGTAAAGTCACATTGTGATGTTGGGAAATATTCGTCCTAATGCGACGTTGACGAAAAAGAGTTAGATGGAGACATCGGGAAATAATGATGACAGTGGGAAAGTGGGAAAAGTTCGACATTGTGGTGTCGATAAAATCCTTTTATTCAAGGATGCATTTTACATTTCACTTTAAATATTAGTTATAGTTGTGTTGCATTCTTTATGCCACATGTGGATCATGTAATTTATATAGTGGTGTGGGTAAGATCATAGTATTGGATTTTCTTTCTATATATTAATGAAACATGTGGATCATAAAACTTATAAATTGCACCATCATAAAATCTATGACTTTTTTGCATCCATCACTTTTTATTTCTGTTGCATTGTTAATGCTCATGAACCTTTAAACATTTGTCTTTAGTAAAAGAATAGTGTTTCCTTGTATAAGGGTAGATGATGGAGACATTTGTAAATGATGATGACAGTGGGAAAGTGGGAAAAGTTCGTCATTGTGGTGTCAATAAAATCCATTTATTAGGGGATGCATTTTTTATTTTCACTTTAAATATTAGTTATAGTTGTGTTGCATTCTTTATGCAACATGTGGATCATGTAATTTATAAATTGAAACATCATAAAATCTATGACTTATTTGCATCGATATATACATAATATATTATGGTTTGGGTAAGATCATAGTATTGAGATTTTATCCCTTAGTACATTGTGAATTTTCTTTCTATATATTAATGACACATGTGGATCATATAACTTATAAATTGCACCGTCATAAAATCTATGACTTTATTGCATCCATCACTTTTGAGTTGTGTTGCATTGTTAATGCTCATGAACCTTTAAACATTTGTTTTCAGTAAAAAAAATGGTGTTTCCTTGTATGAGGGTAGAAAATAAATCCAGATAATAATATATATATAATAATAATTAAAATAAATAAAAAATATAGCAATGCAAGAAAAAAGAATTTTGAAAATGTCAAAATGGCATATCATATTTTCAGATCATATTTTCATGCAAAAGGTCATATGATATATGAATATTTCTGAAATTGATCTTAAACAAACATCTGAATGAAAGTTAAGAAATATAATTTGAAAATCTGTTTTAAAATTTAAGAAAACATACGTTCAAAATTTTGTAAACTCTGTTCATTATAATTTTAGTCAACAACTATATAAAGACTATACCGGTCCATGATAAATGGAAGGTGAGTTTACATAAACACCAATCATTACAAAAATATGTTGTAGTTGCAACATTGAATTCTCTAGGTTTAACAAAAAATGAAATGTATTGTCAAATATGTGACACTCTATATCAGTTCTCACAGAGATGAAATTTTTTAAGAGAGTAAAGTATTCTTCTTGTTCGACGATTTGATATAGAGCCCAACTAAAGATTGAAAAATCTTTGTTGTCCATAATCCTGGTTGAGAAAAATACAACAATAATTAGAAGTATAATGTATAATGAAAACAACAAAAAGTTTGATCAGTTTCAAAATCATTTTATAACATAGAAGGAAAGGGATAAAATATATAGTTTAAAAAACATTGCATAAAATAATATTTATGTTTAAACTTAAAAAAATGAAGTTTCCAAATATAAAAAAATATCTAAATCCCATAAAATTGTTAGAATCTTACTCTAATATGAAACTAGATTGGTGTCATCGAAAAAACCAATTAAGATCGACTTGACCATGACCATTTTGTCTATGAATCCATTCTCTTCTCAAATGTCTCCCCACTTCCCTATCACATATATGCATACATGTGTGTATAATTTCCTTTATTCTAGACAAGCACTGCAAAGATTGATCAAATAAGTCGAATAGTTCACGGTGTTGGTTGGTCATAGATTGAATTCCATGAAGAAAATGCTTCTGTTGCATTATTTCATGCAAAGCAGAACCAAACTTCAAAGCATCTGAGTTGTCCATAATTGTAGGATAGGAAAAACAAAAATAAATAAACTATGAGGTGAAATAGAAATAGAATGTGTGTATGGAAATTTTCAAAATTTGCTTTGTGAGTTACAAAAAATATTAGCATGAAATATTACATGTAGGAGAGTCCAACTATGGATATGAGAATCGGATAAAAATTTATTTCCATGCGTAATAATATGATTGTTGAAATGTTATTGGTTAGTAGTAAATGAATATAACAATATAAATAATTATATGATTTTGTTATAGACATAGTAAAAGGAAACTACTAAAGGTATAAAACATATTAAAAAATAGAGAAGAAAAGATTAATAGAAGAATAGTAACTACGAATGACAAAAAATCAACAAAACAAACACATTTTATGAAAAGATAAAGTACTTACATGGGATGATAAAATGATAAGGAGTGTAATTGTTGCTCTTCTTTCTTCCTAATAGTAACATAAGCACTATTTTCATCTTGTCATAATGTTGAAAAGATAAAGGTAGAGATATGTGCAAACCATCTATCGATTTCACTCTTGATATGGATATGAAGGTCAACGCTTGATTCTCTTTCTTGCCTATATCAATAGTAGCTCGATCTAAAGTCAACCCCTGTGATTTGTGTATAGTAAGGGCCCATGCCATCTTTCGAGGAATTTGTTTATGATTTCCTCTTGTAACAGGTGTGATGGGAACAATATTCAAATTATTTTTGTCGAAAGGAACACCAATGTACTTATAAAAAAGAACAGTAGTGAACATTGGAAGTTAAGGTGGCTTTGTACCAGGGCTATAGTAAATTTGTTGAATGTAACCAAGTGCACCATTAACTAAGCCAGATTCAAACCACAAGTTACATTTCAACATGAAACGTTGACCAGGGCATAGCAAAACCTCACGTTCTAGTTGATCATCATCAACACCAAACATTTCATCCCATCTTGTATGCTCAACTATAGATCATGCAATTTGAGTATTTAATGACTTTAACATTTGTCTATTATGCAAGGTGACCAAATCATTTGTTGGGAACAAGTGAATTGTTGAATGAAATAAACTCCTTTCCACTGAAGGCAAACTCTTATCAACCCGTGACATAAGAAGATCCCAATCATCAATAACAGGTTCAATGTTTCTTATGTTATTCAAGAGTTGTCAAAAATAGACTTGCCTTGGATGATTTCCTTCTTGTCAAAATATTATATCCAAATTAACAACAATGTTGAAGTTTTACCATAAAACTTTCCCTACTGTATTACCTGTATACAAAGGATTATCTTTGACAGGAGGAAATTGACCAAGGTCACGCACAAGAATGATGGATCTACCACCAAAAAAAGAAGCTTTTTTATCAGGAAATGCTTCTCATAATCGAGAATCTATCTATATGAATAATCTTGGCCCTAGAAATCTCATTTCATCAATCAACATATATAGAATATGCCTCATTTCTTATTGAAATATTGTCAATGATTGTCCTTGTAGTGGTCTCATATCTTTGATAGGAATTTTTAGAGTGGAGTGCATTGTTTTTGCATGTATATTTAAAGCAGCTATTCCTGTCGGAGCAAGTAAAAGCAACAGACTATGGCCATTATCTACTTAAGGAGAAAGATCATGAGAAATACAGTGAATAAGAAAATACTTTCTAGTGCTAGTAGTGCCCTGTATAATCATGTGAAGAGGTTCATGATGTTCATATTCAACCGAGTGTCGTAATATGATCTCAAAGGCTTGTCGTTGTTTATCTGAAAAGGATGTTGGTGAAGAAATTGTGGATAAAGAATTTTCAACAATATCACCCCTAGATTTGGCAATTTTTATAAAATCTATAGCTTCTTCGGCAACATCATTTGAAACCATCGATTGATCCCAATTATAGAATATATCAGATTCCATTCGACCAAGAGTTTGAAGGTCAGAAATTGTGATATTGTTTGGAGGTATCAAGCGAGACAAAAATTTCCATTCTTCAAAACCATCTTCAACAATGGTTTCTTCTTCATGGGAATATTCATCTTCATCAAGAATATCAGAAGGTGTAGGGGAACGATCAACATGCCATGCTCGATATCAAAAATTCCGCCAATTTTCAATCACTGTTTCACTAGAGAGGCCAATATCATTGGGAATATTATGAAATGGTTTATACAAAAGTAACCGAGTCCAACAGAAAGTCTCAAATTCATCAAAACCCTCATTGGGAATAAAATAAAAATGTGGCCAAAATCGAACAATGGGATGAACATATCTATGTTTTCATGGTTCTTTTTTACATTTTCCATCAAAGGTCCAAGATCTTGCTATTTCTATCATAAACAAATGATCAAGAAATGAAGGTCAATTTTGATATATTTCAAGAAAACTATCTGGAGATGAAAATTGATGGGGATCATTTGATACTTTTTTGAAAACATTTCTACCTACATTTAAGGAAAATAATTTCCTACTGCAAACAACAAGAGGTAGTTTCAATAACATATGACATATTTCTTGTGCACCAATGTCACAATCAACAAGGGTTTGTGCAATGAACCTTCTGTATGCACGTAATACGGGAGCTTCTAAGCCGCTTGCATTTGAAATTCTAGTCAACATATCTTGCTAACTTTTTGATCTCTTTTCTGCCTTGGAAGCATACTTTGCAATATATTTCAAGACAACATGTCTAGAAACCACAGGCTGACAATCAACATTAGCGCGCCACATTGCAAGAAGATCAACATTATGAACATTTAGCCTATCATCATCGTGCAGGCTCATATTTATTTTTCCCTTTCTCATCTATGAATGGTATTGAATCATCGCGAATATCCCATGGAGCATTGTATCGACATTTGAGAATATACCCTTTTTTTCAGAAACAAGTATCTACATTGCACTTTGTATGTTTTTGAACACGATTTAACAAATGCTCATAATCATCTTGAGCATTAGAAGACAAAATTTGTTCACTATTTAATAGGCATGGATCATCATTTAAGCTTCGAGGAACCATTATGTTTCCTCGATGAATATCACATGGATTCCATGTTGTTACATATTTATCAAAGAATGTCTTTGCAGCATGCACATTAGAAGGGTTTGACCAATCCAATGTGTCCATGTTTGGTGCACCTTCCAACCATAAGAAACCATGTATGTGGGATGAACCTCGATGTTGCCACTCATACCTAGAAAAACGTATATATATTATATAAAGTTAGTATACATATCTAGAAGAGTACAAGAGGAATGTGAAGGTAAACAAAAAGTAGAAATCAATCAAAACAAACTTGTACCAAATCTCTTTAGATTTAAGATATTTTTTTATGACTTCTTCCTCGAAGATTTCAAATCTTTGATGCATATACATTGCAACAAGATGCGGGTACTGGATAACATTTTCAATTTTTTTACGATGTGCATTTTTGGGCATGACATTGTGTAAGTCAGGCCACTTTGTGTCAACTGCACTCAAAGTAAAAAATAATGTTGGACAACCCAGCTGAGTAATCATGTCAGTGAGCTCAGCAAGACACTTTGTCCAATAGGCCCTTGTACCTCGAAGAGTAGAACCAAAACACATAAGATGCTCAGCCAACTTATTGTCACGTAAATCAATGAGTTGTTGCCATAAGTCTAGAATTGTTGTAGGTGAGTTATCATGTATATTTTTTTTACAAATATTGCAGCAGTTGCTTGGCTATGATGGTGCATAATCATGTTCAATAAGAAATAACAAAACCTTGGATGACTTCCAAATCTCTGATCAAAGAATCTGAGAAGATGTCATGCATAGTCATGTAGTTGAATATTACAAATATGAGGATGCAACCAATCAGCCTCACTAGTGGGGAATAATGTGGAGAAAGACATGTCCAATAACCCTTCTGTATTATATTCATTGATGGGAGACAAACCAATGTCTATTCAGTCCAATCGTTCAACAGGTGTGGAATCTTCATTTTGAATGAATGTTCTTATTTCTTCCATTTCTCTCCCTTCATTGGGTAGTCGGGCAACAAAAGATGAAGGATGAGCATGCAAATGACCAGGAGCCAGCTCTTGATTGTCAAAAAAATTACTCTCTGTTTGTTGAATATCACAATCAACAAATTTAAGCCTACTTGACACATCTGTTTTCCTTTCAAGGAGAGAATCAAGTGAATCCATGTCGATTTGAACATCCCTGTAATATTTATCCATTTGAATTTTGTAACGCAATTCATCCAAAACTCGTGATCTCTTTACATAGCATTCATAATGTTTAGATTTTGCACCATGTCTTCTAACAATGAGGATTTCAATATCTTCAACACGTTGTGGAAGGTTTTTTGCAATCGTGGAAATATCTTGTGGAAAGCTAATTGTGTGACGACTATATTTATATTGCCCACCATGAGCATGTGTAACTTGCAGTATTGGATTAACCCTTGCTATTAGCATCTCTTCAACTTGGGTAAGAACATTTAGAACATGAGGTTGGTCACCTAGATCCATGTTATTCCACCGAGAGAAATGGTGGGAACCTTGCTCATAATTGTACCTTTTTCACATAGGAACTTCAGACCCTTTCAAAACTTGGATTCCAGGATAAGATTCACGACAAACATGGCACATTTACACAATGGAGAGGCTATCAATCTTAGCTCGAATTTTTTTATGAACTTCAATCATGTTGGTATGAAATTGATGGGAAGTAGGTTGATTCACTTGATGGATATGAACTCTAGACAACAAAACATGTTTACGACCAATGTCAGAGGCCCTACCCAAATTTGGTCCAAGAGGAATTGTTGCATTGCTTCCAACATTTCTTTCCCTTGAATTTATGGAGTGCATATCTCTATTTTGATTGCATTGAATGGTGTCATAGAAAAAAAAGATATAAAAATGTTAATTTCCAACTTACTAACTTACAAGAGAAGGAAAAATAAAAAAAAAATAATGCAGATGAAGGACAATTACATTAAAATGTTCCTAAGATGGTCCTGGTTGACGTGGACCAAGGTTATGAGAATGCTACCCTTGAGTTTGAACATGTGTTGCTGGAATATATTGATCATTGATTTCTATACCTCTATCGCAATGGTTAGTGTGCTGCAAATAAGGAGAAAAGAAAATGTTAATTTACTAATTTTATTAATCTATATATCGAATGTTGTTGAAGAAATTTGACAAAGAATTATGGCACTCGAATACCTTAGTTGTTCCAAGTGACATAGTTCTAATTGATTATGTTGGTGGATGGATATTAGCTCAGAAATTTGGGAGAGGAGACACACATCCAACATTAGTAGGTAAAGGTTGCAAATTATCAACCAAATTGGCAAGAAAATTACTGTCACCCACAAATTCAGATGGCCCTATATTTTGAATGTCTTTGAGAACTCTTCCATGAAGGTTTTCCAGCCTTCCTTCATGCTGCAATCTAGGAGTTCCATTTCTAGAAGACTAAGGGTTCTCATTTGAATCAAGGTTTTGAGCATGATCATATTTTGGAATATGAGAAGTTTTTGCAATGAAGATAACATTGTTATGAGATTGTGGAACATAAGAAATATCTAGAGTATGAAAATATTGTGGGAAAGAAACATCAACACGTATTGTTGTTCGCATGATAGTAGCTAAACTTCGATACTTACGACTATCGAGAAAATCAATTTCAATATTATTTTGAGTGGTTCTTGTACGATACAAAGATCTTCTACGTTCATTTATTGCATCTTTGTTTTTTTGATACCATAAACGACGAATTTCATTTCTCCTCTCACATGTTGTCGGAGAACGAGTTCATTTTATAATACGTTTACTTGTGCCTTCAGTGGATATTTCTACAAAAGGAAAAATTACATCATGATTAACTTGGCATATATTGTGCCTTCAATAAACATTTATATCTTTAGTAAACATATATTGTGTCTTTAGTAAATTGTCTTTATATCAATCCATATGACAATGATATGAAAGTGAAAATTATCATAATTGATAATGGAATATGAACATTTCTAAATGAAGTAAAATATCAAATATAATCCGAATGGTGAAATATGAAAGTCAAAAATATGAAAATCTACAAAGGAATATCAATATTTTAAAGACAAGTACAAGAAAAGTTGACCAAGCCAACAAATCTATTCCCAATGGTGGAATTTCATCAACATAATCCATGTTTAGAAGTAGTGGGAAAACATTTCCATTTTCAATCAGATCATTGCACTGGTCTTGAAATGGAAATTGCAACCCAGATGTAACAACCCTAGTTGGATAAATGTTTAAGAATTATAAAGTAAAACTAATTAGGGGATTAATTGTGTTAACAAGGTATTAATTAAACAAAGATATTTAATGATATCAATTAAGTAAGTTATCTATTAATTAAAGGTTATAATTGTGATTAATTAATTAATAATTTAACTACAGATTACCTTTGATGACATGAGTAATGAATTTAAGAGATTAATAATATATGTTATAAATGGTTACGTACCCAACAAGGGATAACCTGTTAGTCCCGAGAAGATAAAACATTAAAGGAAGGATGAGGGAGAGGGACAAGGGTAGGTAAGGGAGTAAATGAGGAGTCGGTGAAGGGGGGATAAGGAAGGAAGGAAGGTTTACATGAGGGGCATTCGACGGGGGGATGGGAGGATGGATTCTGGGAGGATTGTGATATTTACAGAGAGCAGTAGAGTTCTCGCTGTGGCACTTTTGATCAGTTGAGGCACCGGGTTGCAGGAGGTTTTGGGCATGGGCGCCAGGATATCCATAGATATCCTGGAGCTAGGTAGTTTTCCTAGTTGGCAGGGAGGACAGTAGGTTTGGGAAGTTATTCTTTGTTTGTGGCTGGGTTGGTCTGTGTATCAGGTAGAAGGAAGGCAATAGCAAGGCAGCAAGGCAACATAAATTAGCATCAGAACCAGGTAATCTGTTAAACTATGTGTTTATTTCATTCTTCCATGAAATCATTATTCATTGATAAATTTAAGTTACCGAAGTTGCTATTATGAAGATTGTTGTTATGTTATGAAGTTATTATCTCAGTTCATGAAATAAATTGCTTATGAAAGTAAATGATGTTTAGAAATATTTGGTTGTTACATATGCTATTAGAGCGTCTTAGTTCGAAATCTGGGCCTAAGGGCCAAAACCCCAAATGTTAACTCCAGCCATGCTTAACCTATAAGCAAAAAACGTCATTTTTGTCTTAGTAGATTGTGTCATGCAACATTAAGCTTGAGCCAATATGATTGATACAGTATCAGAAAATATACTCAAGATAACACCCCTACATTATCCAAGCAAATGGCCTCATATATATCACAAACAACCGTTTTAGGTAATACCCTTTTACTGGATCATAAATGGCTAATACAGTCTTAGTTTGAATATTCAAAGGAACGCCCTTTAAAATAGTGGAAACAAACCAAATAGTTTGAAGGATCACTTCCCACAAAATGGATACCCTTAAAACAACCTCATTAAGACATTAAGCACGAAAAACAGAGGTGATAACTTAATTTTATTTGAGAAATACTTGTCAATGAGGTTTTGGGTAGAATAGACACCTGAAATCGAAGAAAATGTCGAGGGAAGATTCTATCCAAGGCTTGAAGTTGGCAAGATTCAATAACTACATGAATTATACTATATAGAATGCAATAGGACTTTTGCAAGACCTTGAAAAGGCCTACTTCCTCTCGAACTTACCTAAATGAGGAACTACCAATGCGCAGTCGAAAAAAGGAAATTTAGAAGACTGTATTGTGCGAGAAAGGTGTAAACTACTTGCCTGTATTAGCCTCAGTGAATTTTAATAATGAAAAAAAAAATCTCTCAGGAACTATAGACCCATACAAATTTTAACCGTACCAAAGAGAGCAATTTTCACACCGCGTAATGTTCATGGAACTATCATTATCCCAAAGGAGAGTTGTCTATTATGCAGGAGAATAGATCTGAGCTGTCAGATCTTAGGCAGATACCCGATAGCCGTCGGATCTGCATGGATTTGCGAGGGATTTAAGTCCTTGAGGACAAGAGGAGAAATATCGATGACAAGTGTGAAAGCATCGGGATATCGGCGTTCGTGAAATTGGGATTCACGAGGTCAAGGAAGTCGGGACATTTTAGTCTCGAAATAGTGAGATCAGACCTGGACCATCCATCACGGTGAGACGCGTGGCAAAGATTTTAAGAGAGTCGACACATCAGGAGTTCTGTGAGCAAGAGGTCGGGAAATCCATGGTGAAAACCCCAATACAATCAGAGCCGTCCATCTGATTGGGACAGGTGGCAACCATCGGAGAGTCATCGACGTTTGGGCCATCGGGACTCACACAGATAAGTTATTTTGGGTTGTCATTTGGTGAAGTCTGAGGCTTAACCTGGACCATCCATCCATTTAGGACGCGTGTCGAAGATCCGAAGAAAGACGGGGATCGACATATCGGGGATTTCATGGACACGAAATCCCTGCATTTGGAAATCGTGCAGTTTGAAACCCCGATGAGTGGGGCTAGCTGACCGCGCATTAGAGAGGGAGGATAGTGCCATCATGAGGGGCCAGTTGTCAGCCAACCGAAGAGTTGGGATTCGAGGAATCGGGAATTCCATGGACATTAGTATTGAAAACCCCAAAACAGCGAGAGGTGATTAGGACCGTTCGTTCTTGGGACACGTGGCACTGATCAGAGCCATCGGGAAAGGTCCCAATAGGAGTTCATCCATCGGGTCATCGCAAATCAGAAATCGCAGATCCCGTGGACGAGTGGTCCTTGTAGTTCGAAAAAGCAAAGCCCGATTCTCCGAAAAGTGGAAAGCTCCATAGTGGAAGCCAACTTTCATCGCGGATCGGGATATCGTGAGTTCCATGGACAAAGTATCTGTGCACTACGAAATCGCAAACCCCAAAAACGTGACATAATTAACTTAACCCTTAAACCTTCGTTAAAAATAATTAATTAATTGATGTTTTAATTAAGACTTAATCACATCGCAAAATCGGAGATCGGGGTTTCGTGATTCAATTTACATAGATCATTTGTTACAGAAAACCCCGAATCCTGATTTCTTTGAACATTAAATGAAAAACTCGCAAATTTAAAGTTATAACCCACTTTAAATAAATTTTAAAGGGGCGCTAAAAATTTAAATTTTGTAAAATTTAACCATTCATTGTCCAAAAGTAAATGATAAATGGCATCGCAAATTTTAGAAGTGATTAAACTCTTGCTTGAGAAGGACCGAAACCCCGATGGGGAGCCATAAGGTAGTGGTCACACCAGAGAAGGTCACATGGACCTCGGTATAGCCGAAAAAAGCTAACGCGCCAGGAAGAGGCATGTCGGGTATCAGGATATCGGGAATCCCGTAGACACGGGGTTCATACATTTCGATATTGCGATGTCCGAAACCCTAATAGGGGACACAGCTATGACCTTGTGGTATGATGGTCATATGGACTACGAGCTTAGCTTGTAGGGCTAATGCCCTAGGATCATATCGGGGATAGGAGAATCGCAATTCCTAAGGACTTGTGAGGTTCGACATTTGGAACCTCGAAACTCCGATGAAGGAGACGGCTGGGGTCACATCGAACTGCGGTCATATAAGATGGATGTCTAGCCTGGAGGGATAGTACATAAAGTTCCATGTCAATGAATCGACAATCGGGAGTTTGAAGGAACAGAAATTCTTGACATTGAGGATTACAAAACCCCGAAACCCGATAACAGGATTCCTGTGAGGAATTTGGGCACGGTCCGGGGCAGAGGCCGTGAAGAAATGGGAAAGACCTGTGGGTCGGATATTGAATAGTGATTCTTGGGGAAATCCAAAGAGCCACTTTGGCTTGGTTGATGAAATTGAACGATCCTGCGAGCAGGAGGTCGGGAGAAGACCCTGCGGGGTAATAGAAAGACCTCATCTGTGTGAGGTGGTACCGGGCATAGCAAACCCCGAAACCCGAAACTAAGCCAGGAAATTTCACGGTTATGTACAGAAGGCTGGGGGAAATTCGGAAAGACAATGTATATGCATACATATATACACATATAACAACATGTATACACCGATGAATGAATTTATAAATACAAATGAAATAAATTAAAAGAAAAATAACAAAATCCATACAGGGCTGGAATTACAAGCAAATCATTTTTATTTCGCACTGCAAAAAAAAAAAATAGGATATTACCATTCATTACCACAACATAAGGAAGGTTTATGCAAATTCTTGACTCAATCAACTCAGCGTTCTTCACAAATGTACTGAAGCTGTGTGTAAGTTGGTGGATTGAATTGTACCCCTTACCATACCTGAGAGCGAACTCTGCAGAGTGTACAGACTTGGGATTGGTTCCCAATATTTTAAACAGACTGGACTCCAGGTCCTGGATCTTGTCAATAACCATATCAATATACTCTGTTTCTACAAAATGATCTGGCAGCAGATACAACTATACCCAGCACTAGCAAGGTGCTCAGAACAATGGCAAAGATGTGAGCCATGGCAAGGGAGAGTCTGGAAACCTCTGAGCAGAGAAGAGGCAGATCTATGGTGGACAAAGACTGATGCGAGGAAAGTCCCAGCAGATGAGAAAGTGGAGGCAGAGGAAGGACGCGTAGAGAGTCGAAAAGCTGATAGGTGTAGAATGATGGGATTAGATATGAGGGAACTAGAGGAAGTCAAACAGGCACATGGAATCCATGCGTGCCCGAATCCATGTGTGTGTTCATTTATTTTTTTTCTTATATTTTAAAGTGTAAAAATAATTTTGAGTAAATTAAATAATTTAGTATAAACAATTTATTTATATATATATATATATAAAGGTCAAGTTAGTTAAAATTAAAGAAAGGTTAATTGGGTTGAATTAGTGTAATAATAATTCT
>JZKD02S1673503.1:532659-575716 GCA_000966675.3 Picea glauca | reverse complement strand
ACGTAAAAATGCGATATTGAGAAATATTATTAAAAGCACAAAGTGATGTTGAAAAATGCAAGTCGGAATGCGACTTTGGGAAATGTTATTAAAGTGGCATGGCGATGTTGGAAAAGGCACGTCACAATGTGACAATGGGAAATATTTGTGATAATGGGACGTTGAGAAAAATTGTCACAAGGTTAAAAGAAATTACAAATATATTAAAAATAATATATTAATACGTTAATATTATAAACAAATTATAATTAATATATTAATGCAGTAATAGTTAATACAAGTTTGTATTAGTGAAGGATTTATATATTATTAAATAATAAATTAATAAAGTATAAAGTATTTTTTTTTTTTGTTAATTTGTGCAGAACCTGTTGGGTACGCGATTAACCTGTGGCTTGAGAAACCGCGACTCAGGGGCATCTAAGCCGTCAAAATCACCCGGGGATCGCACCCGACCTGAGCCACACCAACCCTTAGTATGGTTGGATTTTTTGTCCCCGCAGGTTTCGAACCGGTGACTTTAACATCGCGGAGTGGATTAACAACACACTCCATCACCGACTGTCCTACACCTCGGGGACAATAAAGTATAAAGTATTAATAAAGTAAAACCTAAAAAAATAATTGTAAAGTCACGTTTTGACATTGGGAAATATTTGTCCTAATGCGACATTGACCAAAAAGCATTAGATGGATACATTGAGAAATGATGATGACAGTGGGAAAGTGAGAAAAGTTCGACATTGTGGTGTCGATAAAATCCTTTTATTCAGGGATGCATTTTACATTTTCACTTTAAACATTAGTTATAGTTGTGTTGCATTCTTTATGCCACATGTGGATGATGTAATTTATAAATTGCAACATCATAAAATCTATGACTTATTTGCATCCATATATACATAATATATAGTGGTGTGGGTAAGATCATAGTATTGAGATCATAGTATTGAATTTTCTTTCTATATATTAATGAAACACGTGGATCATAAAACTTATAAATTGCACCATCATAAAATCTATGACTTTTTTGCATCCATCACTTTTGAGTTGTGTTGCATTGTTAATGCTCATGAACCTTTAAACATTTGTTTTTAGTAAAAAATTGGTGTTTCCTTGTATAAGGGTAGATGATGGAGACATTTGCAAATGATGATGACATCGGGAAAGTGGGAAAAGTTCATCATTGTGGCTTCGATAAAATCTATTTATTAGGGGATGCATTTTTCATTCACTTTAAATATTAGTTATAGTTGTGTTGCATTCTTTATGCAACATGTGGATCATGTAATTTTTAAATTGCAACATCATAACATATATGACTTATTTGCATTGATATATAGATAATATATTATGGTGTGGGTAAGATCATAGTATTGAGATTTTATCCCTTAGTACATTGTGAATTTTTTTTCTATATATTAATGGCACATGTGGATCATATAACTTATAAATTGCACCATCATAAAATCTATGACTTATTTGCATCCATCACTTTTGAGTTGTGTTGCATTGTTAATGCTCATGAACCTTTAAACATTTGTTTTCAGTAAAAAAAATGGTGTTTCCTTGTATAAGGGTAGAAAATAAATCCATATAATAATATATATATAATAATAATAAATAAAAGAAATAGAAAAGATAGCAATGCATGAAAGAAGAATTTTGAAAAGGTCAAAATGGCATATCATATTTTTAGATCATATTTTCATCTAAAAGGTCATATGATATATGAATATTTCTGAAATTGATCTTAAACAAACATCTGAATGAAAGTTAAAAAATAAAATTTGAAAATCTCTTTTCAAATTTAAGAAAACATATGTTCAAAATTTTGTAAACTCTCTTCATTACAATTTTACTCAACAACTAGATAAAGACTATATCAGTCCATGATAAATGGAAGGTGAGTTTACATCAACACCAATCATTATAAAAATATGTTGTAGTTGCAACATTGAATTCTTCAGGTTTAACAAAAACTAAAATGTATTGTCAAATATGTGACTCTCTATATCAGTTCTCAGAGAGATGAATTTTTTTAAGAGAGTAAAGTATTATTTTTGTTCGGCGATTTGAAATAGAGCCCAACTAAAACTTGAAAAATCTATGTTGTCCATAATCTTGGTTGAGAAAAATACAATAATAATTAGAAGCATAATGTATAATGAAAACAACGAAAAGTTTGATCAGTTTCAAAAACATTCTATAACATAGAAGGAAAGGGATAAAATATATAGATTAAAAAACATTGCATAAAATAATATTTATGTTTAAGCTTCAAAAAATGAAGTTTCCGGATATAAAAAAAATCTAAATCCCATAAAATTGTTAGAATCTTACTCTAATATGCAACTAGATTGGTGGCATCGACAACACCAATTAAGATCGACTTGACCATGACCATTTTGTCTATGAAGCCAATATTTTCTCAAATGTCTCCCCACTTCCCTATCACATATATGCATATATGTGTGTATAATTTCCTTTAGTCTAGACAAGCATTGCAAAGATCGATCAAATAAGTTGAATGGTTCACGGTGTTGGTTGGTGACCATAGATTGAAATCCATGAAGAAAATGCTCCTCTTGCATTATTTCATGCAAAGCAGAACCAAACTTCAAAGCATCTGAGTTGTCCATAACTGCAGGATAGGAAAAACAAAAATAAATAAACTATGAGGTGAAATAGAAATAGAATGTGTATGACAATTTTCAAAATTTGCTTCGTGAGTTACAAAAAATATTAGCATGAAATATTACATGTAGGAGAGTCCAACTATGCATCTAAGAATTAGATAAACATTTATTTCCATGCGTAATAATATGATTGTTGAAATGTTATTGGTTAGTAGTAAATGAATGTAACAATATAAATAATTATACGCTTTTGTTATAGACATAGTAAAAGGAAACTACTAAAGGTATAAAACATATAAAGAAATAGAGAAAAAAAGATTAATAGAAGAATAGTAATTACGAATGACAAAAGTTCAACAAAACAGACACATTTTATGAAGAGATAAAGTACTTACATGGGATGCTACAATGATAAGAAGTGTAATCGTTTCTCTTATTTCTTCCTAATAGTAACATAAGCACTATTTTTCATCTTGGCATAACGTTGAAAAGAGAAAGGTGGAGATATTTGCAAACCATCTATCGATTTCACTCTTGATATGGATGTGAAGGTCAACCTTTGACACTTTGTCTTGCCTATATCAATAGTAGCTCAATCTAAAGTCAACCCCTGTGATTTGTGTATAGTAAGGGCCCATGCCATCTTTAGAGGAATTTGTTTTTGATTTCCTCTTGAAATAGGTGTGATGGGAACAATATTCAAATTATTTTTGTTGAAAGGAACCCCAATGTACTTATAAAAAAGAATAGTAGTGAACATTGGAAGTTGGGGTGGCTTTGTACCAGGGATATAGTAAATTTGTTGAATGTAACCAAGTGCACCAATAACTAAGCTGACTTCAACCCACAAGTTACATTTCAACATGACACGTTGACCAGGGCATAGAAAAACCTCATGTTCTAGTTGATCATCATCAACAATAGTAATTTCAGCCCATCTTGTATGCTCAGCTACAGTTCATGCAATTGGAGTATTTAATGACTTTAACATTTGTCTATTATACAAGGTGACCAAATCATTTGTTGGGAACAAGTGAATTGTTGAATGAAATAAACTCCCTTCCACTGGAGGCAAACTCATATCAACCAATGACATAAAAAGATCCCAATCATCAATAACAGGTTCAAAATTTCTTATGTTATTCAAGAGTTGTTGAAAAGCGGCTTTCCTTGGATGATTTCCTTGTTGTCGAAATATTATATCCAAAGTAACAACAATGTTGAAGTTTTGAAATAAAACTTTCCCCGCTATATTACCTGCATACAAAGGCTTATCTTTGATAGGAGGCAATTGACCAAGGTCACCCACAAAGAATGATGGATGTACCACCAAAAGGAGAAGTTTTTTTATCGGGAAATGCTTCTCGTAATCGAGAATCTATCTGTATGAACAATCTTGGTCCTAGAAAGCTCATTTCATCAATCCAAATATATTGAATATGCCTCATTTATTCTTGAAATATTGCCAATGATTGTCCTTATAGTGGTCTCATATCTTTGATAGGAATTTTTAGAGTGGAGTGTATTGTTTTTGCTTGTGTATTAAAAGAAGTTATTCCTGTCTGAGCGAGTAAAAAAAACGGACTATGGTCATTAGCTACTGAAGCAGAAAGAGCATGAGAAATATAGTGAATAAGAAAAGACATTCCAGTGCCAGTAGTGCCCTATATAATCATGTGAAGAGGTTCACGATGTTCATATTCAATTGAGTGTTGTAATATGATCTCAAAGGCTTGTTGTTGTTTCTCTGACAAGGGTGTTGGTGAAGGAATCGTGGAAAGAGAATTTTCAACAATATCACCCCTAGATTTGGAAATTTTTATAAAATCTATAGCTTCTTTGGCAACATCATTTGAAACCATCGATTGATCCCAATTAAAGCATATATCAAATTCCCTTTGACCAAGAGTTTGAAGGTCATAAATTGTGATATTGTTTGGAGGTATCAAGCAAGACAAAACTTGCCAGTCTTCAAAATCATCTTCAACAATGGTTTCTTCTTCATGGGAATCTTCATCTTCATCAGCAGTATCAGAAGGTGTAGGGGAACGATGAACATCCCATGCTCGATATTGTAAATTCCACCAATTTTCAATCATTGTTTCACTGGAGAGGCCAATATCATTGGGAATATTAGGAAATGGTTTGTAACAAAGTAACTCAGTCCAACAAAAGGTCTAAAATTCATCATAACCCTCACTGAGAATAGAATAAAAACATGGCCAAACTCTAACAATGGCATGAACATATCTATGTTTCCATGGTTCTTTTTTGCGTTTTCCATCAAATGTCCAAGATCTTGCTATTTCTATCATAGACAAATGATCAAGAAATGAAGGTTGGTTTTGATATATTTCAAGAAAACTATATAGAGATGAAAATTGATGGGGATCATTTGATACTTTCTTGAAAACCTTTCTACCAACATTTACAGAAACAAATTTCCTACTGCAAACAGCAAGAGGTAGTTTCAATAACATATGACATGTTTCTTGTGCACCAATGTCATGATCAATAAGGGTTTCTACAAAAAACCTTCTGTATGCACACAATATAGGAGCTTCTGAGCTACTTACATTTGAAATTCTAGTCAACATATCTTGGTAACTTTCTGATCTCTTTTCTACCTTGGAAGCATACTTTGCAATATATTTCAAGACAACATGTCAAGAAACCATAGACTGACAATCAACATTAGCGTGTTGTTGCGCCTCTTTCATCACCTTAGTGAGAAAAATAGAGGTGCTTGGAAGCTCAGTTGGGTCTGTTGAGCAGGACAACTGCAAAGAAAAGAGTTAGGGAAAGAAATAAAAAACAACAATTAGGAATTAAACTAAGAAATGCAATAACAACTAAATTCATGAGCATAGGGACATAGAAACAAAAAGAAAAATAAGACCCATGTACCAATGATGAGGCTGATATATTAGTGAAAGAATACACCAAGAAGCAAGGGGACTATGAGTCCCTTCTTCCTCCAAGGGAGGGCTCTTGGACCCCCACTAGCAAGCTCTTCTTACAACAAAGAAAAATGGAAAATGATGAAAGAACTCTTTGCAAATCCACTCAAGGGGTGAGATGGATTTCCCAATGCAATGGTGCAAATATACTCTTGGAAAGGATGGAGTCCTCAAGAGAATAATGGCAGCATAAATTTTCTTTGAATTCCTTGAAAAATGAAGTCTATCCATGGCCTTTTTATAGAATTCCTTTGAGATATTGTTCAACTAGTTTGTAGTGTGAAAAGAGGATAATTAGGGCATTTCTAGGTCTTTGACCATCTATCAAGTCCAATCCAATCTAGATTTGAATGTCAAATTAGCTTGGGAGCTGAACCATAAGTGGGTGGGAGGCCGACCACTCTCATAAATGCGTCATTTCTCAGGTGTGTGGCTTTTTGTGATAATAGTCACACATTGTGCACATGTGCATGATTTTTGCGTTTCTGTTCCGTGCATGTGCCTGCGCGCCCAATGTCTTCATAGCGCCCTTCAATTTTTCACTACTTCGTATATTTTTTTAACCCTTTATGAATGCTTTGGTGTTAATTCAGGTCCATGGATGACTTCATCACTGTTTGACGATGCGGAGTTCTTGTAACCATGCGCGGATGAAATTTTATTGATAACAGAAGCCCCCTGGTGGATGAGGTTAGGAGCATATGTATAGCCGAAATCCATCAATGTTTCTTCTATTGAGAATGTTGTTGTGAGAGAGAGAAATAGTGGGATCGTCCAGAGTGATCCGTTGGAGGGAAAAAGGAACCGGTAGAACCTAACCTTCCATGAGGTGTATGAAAAAGAAAACTGTGTACAAACGAGGCGGACATGCCCCATGCTCGTGTCATGTAACTCAAAAAAAGAGGAATGAAGTGTTGGTGTAGACAACTGCAGCACCCTCAGGGGCGGTCGTGATAAAGGTAGAAGACAATTATGCGGATGAACATACTATGAATAGTAGGGAGTGATCACAGTAATAAGTATCACCGATTATGTGGGTATTGATAGCCTAGCCAAGTTCAGAGGTCTTTGGAAAAGGAAAGAACTAACTGAAATAGTCGCAATGTAAGACCCACTGTAACATGAGAAAGTGTTGACATCGAATGTTAGGGGGGTCAACGACAACAGGGAGCAATGGTGTTTCTCCCTGTGCCATCCGAGATCTCTCATTGGGTGGGTAATGAGAATCAAGATATTGTCGCCCTTCTGAAAAACTGTGTTGATGTCGACAGAAAAGGGGGACGCAACTCCCAGAAGCAAATGGCTTTGTGAAATATACTAGGTGAGGTTAGGAAGTGGAGGAGGTACATAGATGAAGTCAAGATGTAGAAATACTCAAGACTTCCCTTGGTTGGAGTATATGTGAGATAAAAAGTGGCTGCAACCATTCAATAAGGTCAAGTGTTAGGGGGACGAAAAGACCGGGGATAAGTTGTGCCAGAGGCAAGACAAGGTGAACAAATTCAGAGGGCAGAGGTAAGTGGCATATGGGGTACCCTGAAGATATGGATGATGTTGGTCAAGTGTGGATGATAAGTAGTGCTCCAACCAAGGGTGACATGGGTTACGATTGGCCAAAAAAGGGAAGCAGGTCACCAAAGGTGACAACAAAAAGGTAATGTAATGACTGGAAATAAAGGTGTTTGTACAATAAATAACGAATAATTGGGGAGAAGTGTACAAATACAAAAATGAGTGCCCCAGTGTGATATGGTTGGCCCGGGAAGGGCATAATTTGCTTAGGATACTGATGGAGGGTGGGGGCCCCGTGGGTGGGTTTCTATATGAGGTAGGTGAAATGAAGGGAGATTTTCAGATGAGTAAATGGATTGTGGATGAAATGGAGGGTTCATGCTACTGTGGAGGTGCAGCCTGACCATAGAACCGTGGAGCGGTAACTTGGGAGTCCGTTGGGAAAGCTAGCAAAATGAGGAGAAGGAGTATGTGGTTGATTCACGACATGATGTAATACTATCGGGACTCCCATCCCTAAAGGGTTTTCAAAAACAATATGAGTGTCAGAAGTGCCAAAGGGTGCTATGAATGGGACAACTCATGTGGGTAAGAGTGCTACCGGGTGACAGTACCAAAGATGCAAATGGAGGTGTGAGTACTGCCGAGTTGGAAATGGGATCCTAGAGGCAAATGTCAGAGGCTGTGACTGGAAATGTAAGTGAGATTCAAAGGGAATGACTACATGCCAGTGATGAATATATACCTGAAGGGGCTATGTCGATGTATGATGACCAAGTACCTAGTCAGGGTATGAAAAAATGGCGCCGCAGGGGCTCATGAGGAAAAGAGGCTAAGGAGGAAATGGATGCCTGGAGCTCCCAGAATGGTGAGTGGAAGTTTGGAAAAAGGCCCATATATAGCTGTAGGGCCCACATTGCCACCTCATTTGTACTTGCTGCTATAGTGATTGGACGAGAAGCATTCGAAGGAGACTGTGATATTCTGGGAGGACGAGGCATCCGATTGAGGACATGCGAGGATCAGGTTAGTGGTCTGATCATATTGCATAGAATTAGGGTTTCATTTTTTGGGCAGGGGATGTATGGAGGGCCATACAGAGGTGTTGTAGGGGTGTGGGCGCCACATGCATGGGAGATCTGGTAATAGGCGCACTAACGTGCATGCCTGTCCACCGGATATACGCGTATGTGAGCGTTGGTAAGGGGATAAAGGGCATGCACTATGGGCACGCCTATTGGTTGAACAGGCGTGCACATGTGCACGCCTGTTGGTTGAACAAGCATGCACATGTGCGCGTTTGTCGGTTGAACAGGTGTGCACATGTGCATTCCTGTAGAGTGAACAGGCGTGCTGGAGAACATGCCTGTACAATGAATAGGTGCGGACACATGCGTGCCTGTGTAGTGAACAGGCGTGCACATGTGCACGCCTATGGGGTGTACAGACATGCATGTGTGCGTGCCTGTGGGTTGAACAACTGCACCTTGGAGGCAAGGTTGATAGGTGTTACACGTGTCTTTTTATGTTGTTGATTGTCCATGTGGCTGACTTAGGATGGTTTTATGTTGTGCAGGTGAGATTCGGGCATGATGCCTATTGGTTGGTGAGAGCGGGATTGGTCCCAGCTATGAGATGTCACGGCTATTGAGAAGCCAGGTGTACGTGTGACTTTTGCAGCCTGTGGGCTGCTGAACTTCTTTGAGTGCCCCTTGATACAGGTGCAAGAGTATCTCTTGCAGTTTCTTATCTGGATGTGGAGTCCAGACCTGCAATGCTTCATAGTGCAGGGAGATCAGATTCCCTTCACTGCAGTGGAGGATGTGTATTTTTTGACTGGGCTCCCATTTTGGGGAACTCCCCTACCGGCGGAGCCGATACTACCTAGAGATACGCCGCTAGCAATGGTGGGTCGGAGATATTGTTCGGGGCTGAACTATATGTCTGACACAGTTGTGAGCATTGGGGTGATGGATGCCCTAGCGCATCGTTGTATAGCAACAATGATTGTGAGAGTGTATGGTTCACTGGCGACGCAGCGAATTAGCGGTGGCTAGCTGATGGTGATGGAGAGAGTGTTGGGTGACAAACATTTCACCTGGGGTCTTACGCTACATTCTAGGATGGTGGGGCAGTTGGGCCACTGTCGGTCCACGGATATGGGAGAGTTTGCCTTCGGTTACATCCTGGTGGCCTGGTTTCTGGAGAGGGGGCCGATGTTGCTCCCTAGGTTTCTATTGGGTGTGTTGGGGGCACGAGAGTCGTGGCTGAGGCAGTGGTCGACTATGTTGCTTTGTCATGGTGGTGGCGAGGGTGGCCACTTCTTCACTGCAGAGGCGACACAGGTATGGCGGCAGATGCTGAAGGTGATATTATGGTATCCCTATGCCGGGGTTGACCTCCGGGAGGATCTAGACATGGTGCTACCTCTAGGGGAGGTGTTTGACCGCTAAGGTATGTTGATGATGTTGATATGTATGTTTTCATGTTTTTTATATAGCATGCCATATGTATATGATATAGATGATGATACTATCTGTTGTTTGTTTGTGTATGTAGATGTGGCACCTCGCGGGCGCGAGGTGGAGTTGCAGAGAGCATCGACTCGTCAGGAGTCGGAGAGAATTCCATGGGGAGAGAGACGTCAGTGTGAGGCTGCTGCGGCGTGACCAGCTGAGCCGGAGAGGGTAGCGAGGAGATGCCGGTTTGATGACCCTAGTGTTGGGCCATCACACGCTCCTCCGGTAGCTGTCGGAGTGGATTTTGAGGACATACGCCATCGTCTGGAGGTAGTGTTATAGGATGTTCCTAAGGGCATATGGTCTCTCATTCAGGATGAGGGTATCCTGCAACAGTGTGTGGGGGTTCCACTGTCATGGCGGGCCATAGTACGACAAGCAGCAGTGGCTGGTGCTGCAATGACCAGACAACTACCACTAGTGAAGGAGGGAACGGTAGGGGGTGGACCACCACTGCCTGAGGGAGGGGCGGGTGGTGGTGGGCCACCATCGCCTGAGGGAGGAGCAGGCAGTGATGCTCTAGAGTCACCATGAGTGGTGCTCTATGCATTTGATGTATATATATTTTTTTGTATATAGGCTGGTGAGCCCATTTTGTACCGAGGTGCTTCATTGGCCTGCGGATAGTTGTATTTTTTGTATGTAAACATTTGGATGGCACTGTGGACCTTTTGATATATACATGAGTATACATTTTTGAGATCTATGCGGTGTTTACATGTGTTTTGTTAATGTATTGATGATGTCTAATCTATATATGTGATGACAGTTTGTGTTATATGTTTATGTATGTGTAGAGGTTTCTTGATGTGATATATGCCAGTCTAACACAATATTAGCTAGGTTATCTATAATTTGATTCAAGTGTCTTGGAATATGTGTAAATGTAATGGAATCAAAATGTCGAGATAAAAGTCGAACCTGCAGGGATTTGCGAAAGAGGCAAGGATCACGGACGCGATACACATTGTTGAGCTGGAGTACGACTAGTTGAGAGTCGAGAAAGATGCTAAGGTGACGAATACCATGATGCTAGGCATCAGCAAGGAGGTCGATGATGATAGTGTATTCGGCTTGTTTGTTGGTTGCTGAACCCAAACATATGCCGCTTGAATGGAGCATTTCATGTGAGGGGGTGTAGAGAGCCCAAGCGGCCAAAGCGAGATTTTGCGTCCAACAGCTGGCGTCGTCGGCGTAACCGATGTGGTAGGCTAGTGGATGAAGCATCTGTCAATAGCACAAAGGATAGTTTAGATGTGAGGGAGGAAAAAAAATTAAAACGCTATAAAAGAAATAACCTAAAGTAGAATGACTATGTTTAAGCGTAAAATTTCTTTAGATACAACCCGTTGACAGGTTCTTTGAGAGAGAGGCCTTCAGGGGAAGCTAGGATGTATGTGCCTTTGGTGAGGCAATGCTGGATAATGTATGGGCCATGCCAGAGTGACTCGAATTTGCCATGACCAAAGGTATCATGAGCGATATCGTAAGCCAGGACAAAGTTTCCTTCACGAAATGAGTGAAGGTTAACATGTCGATCAAAGGTAGCCTTAGATCATTTTGTAGCTGCCTCATTGTTCTGTAATGAAGATCGATGATCTTCGTCCAGAGACTCCAAGTTCAGCAAGCACTGCTCCATTGGAGCAGTGTCAGGTAATAGCTCAATTGCGGTGTGTAAGGTGGGAATTTCACACTTGATGGGAAGAGTGGCCTCAACCCCATGGACTAGATGAAACGGTGTGAAACCGGCAACTATCTTCACAGCTGTTTGGTAAGCCCATAGTGCAGAAAATAACATATGATGGCAATTGGTTTTATGTTTATTAACTGTGCACTCTAACATGGTCTTGAGGACCTTGTTAACAACTTCGACATGTCCATTAGACTGAGGGTAATATGGTGAGACAAACTCGTGGGAGAATCCTAACCGAGATGAGAGTTCGACGAAGATCTCATTTTTGAAGTGTTTTTCATGATTGGCAATGAGTTGGAGTGGTACTCCAAAGCGAGATATGACGTGGATAAAGAAAAAATGAGCTGCAGTGTCAGCGGTGTTGTTGAAGGTGGGCATAGCTTCTGCCCATTTGGTGAAGTAATCAACGACGACAATAATGTATTTGTGACCATTGTTGGAGGGGGGATTACAAGTCATGAAGTCGATCACCCATTTACAAAAAGGGTTGGTAGTGATGACGGGATGAAGAAGAGCAGGGGGAGCTCGGGCTTTATTGGCATAGAGATGACATTGCTCACATCGTTTCATGGCATGAATGCAATCGTGAAACAAGGTAGGCCAAAAGTAATCGGCTCGGATAATCTTTTGAATAGTGGATATGACCGAAATATGGCCCCCACATGTGCCACTGTGGTAGTCGTTTAAGACTCTATCAGCCTCATCAATAGTCATCCATCGACGAAGAATGGTATCGACTCCCCGCCGGTATAGGATGTCTCCGATGAGGGGGTAGCAGGGGGGCTGATGGCGAATACAACAACGATCATCTTGGGACAGGTGGTTACTGAACTTTTGAGTTCGGAGGTAGACAAGGAGGTCACTATACCAAGGATCATCCGAAGTGATGTAAAATATGTGTTCGTAGGGAATGTCGGTGTTGATGGGGGTTCTGGTGGTGTTAGAGGGGAGGGTCGTGACAAGTTCAACGAGAATGAGGTCCTTCTTACTCTTAGGTGTTGAGAACTCGAGGTCGTACTCCTAAAAGATAACGATCCATCGAGCAAATTTCCCATTAATTTTCCAACGATTGAGCAAGTACTGCATAAGGTTGGAATCTGCGACGACCTTTGTTGTGCGAAGCATAATGTAGTGGTGTAGTTTTTGGACTACGAGGATGACTGCAAGAGAAAGTTTCTCTTTGTGTTTATACTTCAAGGGTGGCCCTCAGAGGTTTTTACTAATGTAATAAATGACATGCTGACGATTGTCATCACCTAGTTGGACGAGAACTCGTACTACTGATACAGCTGATGCTGATACGTAGAGGATATAGTCGCAATTATAGTTAGGTGCGCTGATTAAAGGTGCATTCAAGAGTGTTGTTTTAAGATCGTCAAATGACTGTTGGGCATGGTCGTCCCAGTGAAATGGGATTTCGTGACGTAGTAAGTGAAGGAAACCATGTGCACGTATGGCGTAGTCTGGGACAAATCGTCGTAGAAAGTTAGCTTTGCCTTGTAGGCTCTGAAGTTGACGTAAATTCCGGGGAGGTGGGATTTCGGTGATAGCTTGGACTTTGCGGGGATCCACGGTAATACTGCTTTGGGAAACAATAAAGCCAAGGAGGTGCCCTACGGTGACACATAACACACACTTTAGAGGATTCAAGTGGATGTTGTACTGACAACACCGTTGAAAGATGATTCGTAAATCATCAAGATGCTGGGTGCATTTCTTGGATTGAGCTGTGAGGTCGTCCAAGTAGGCGAGGATGATATGAGCCAGATCGTGAAAGATGTATGTCATAGCTCGCTGGAAAGTTGCGTCGACATTCTTTAGGCTGAAAGGCATGACACGATATGCAAAAGTACCCCAAGGGGTAGTGAATGTGATTTTATACTGATCGGTGGGGTGGATTTGAATTTGATTATAACCAGAGAAACCGTCCATAAAGGATAGAGTCTCGTGGCTAGCGCAGTCGTTAATAATTTGATCGATGAAAGGCATTGGAAAGTTGTCTTTGGGACATGCATGATTGAGATCAGGAAAGTCTGTGAAAACGTGGATAGTGCCCTATTTTTTGTTAATGGGTACAGGGTTGGAAACCCTTGAGGTATAGGCGATGGGGTAAAAGAACCCGATAGCGCATAATTTTTCAATTTCGGCTTTGATGGGCACAACTTTGGATGGGTGTAGTGGTCATTTTTTTTGATGAACTGGTGTAATGTTGGGCCAGGTGTTGATGCGATGTTCGATGATAGAGGGATCGAGGCCAGGCATTTCTGTGTATGACCAGGAAAAAATATCCCTATATTCCTAGAAGAGGGATTTATAGGTAATGATTTCCTAAGGAGTGTAAGCAGCTCCAATGGTGATTTCTTCGACGGTGCCATTTTTAATGGAAATGTCGATTTTAATGGTTGGGGAAATGTTGGCCATGTTGCCTTCTTCAAAAGCATCAGGGGCAGGAATGGGGTTTTTGAACTAATTGATAGACCCTGATGGGATAAAATCCTTAGTTTCGACCACGTAAATGGGGTGTTGGTTAGGAGGCATGGAGGCTTCCTGTGGAAAGCAGAGTGCACAGTGGAGTAGTGCATCCCAGGGATAGTCCAGGTGGTTTAACTGTTTGAGTATTTCTTCATCGCATTGGAAGTGAAGGGAATACAAGGGGTCATGAGGAGTGATATCAGTGACGGTTGTTGTGTGGTTTCCCCCTGATGAGGAAGAACCAGGGGGAACAATGCTAGGAGATGGTGAGGGTTTTCTCAACATACACCAGATATTGAAGTACTGAGGGGTAGCCATGGTAGTTGGGTGTAAAATGTCCGTAGGGGAATGAGTGGGAGAGTTGGGGGGATTGTAGGGTGAATCCTCAGATAAGTTATCTAAGAACCATGGAGGCGTTGGAAGGGCCTCAGGTTCGGGAGAAATGACATGAAGATCCGCTAGTGACGAGGTAATGTCAATTATCGACTCTACGGGCCATTGAAGTAGGGTCAACTGGCGTTTCCTGTATTCAAGGATCATAGGACACTGGTATGTAAAATGAGCTAATGAGTCACATAGAGAGCAAGGGCATCTCATACATTCATTGACTGAAGTGGTGACATAATGGATTTCAGTGATATTTGTGGAGGAGGACATAGTAGGACTAGGGTTTCTCTGGAAGCTCTGGTGTACTGTGGCTAATGTCTACCGAAAGCGTGGTAGTGCTAGATAGTGGTGGGTATAATGGCCATATTCTGAACATATATTACAAGTGAATTTGGTCCACAACCCTTTACTACTGGAATGGGAGGTGGTAGTGGCAGGACTAGCTGTAGTGGTGAGTGTTGGGGGGGTGTGATTGAGTGGAATCAAATTCCATAACTCTGGTAGAGATGGGCAGTTTTTGGTTTGGTGTCCCTCTTTCTCACATAGTGTGCAAGGAGGTTGGATGCATGGAGGAAGTGGAGTTGTGGGTTCCTTCTTCTTTCTCCTACCCCCAGCTGTGGCAAGGGGGTTAGCTAGTGGGGGTGTGGTGGGAGTAAGTATGGGAATTGTCATGGGGATTCCTTCTTTTATGGGGGGGAGGGATGGTCGAGGGACCATCTCTGGTGGGTGTAAATACCAAAATGGGATTGCTAAAACCATATTAGGTAGGGTGAGTGTTGCAGCTACCTGAAAAGCTTCGATGCCTGGTGGAGGGTAAAAGAAGGGAATTTGGGTGATGGCTTGGGGAACTATCTCCCAAACTGGGATATGTCCTTGGGGAGAGGTGGAATCATGGACTAGTGGGGTTGACGAGTGTGCAAGAGGTTCTTAAGGGGGGAGTGTTATGAAAAGTGGGACGTCAGATATGATAGAAGCCTTGGTAGGAGGAAGGGTATCCTCTATGTGAGTTTCATTAGATGATATGACACATACTTGATTGGAAGGATGAAGGAGTGGTGGTGCTCCATGGTAAGTTCCTAACAATGATGGATCTTTGAAAATTCCAGGACCCATCTCGACGAGTGGGTATGCGTCATGGCTTGTGTGGATGAGAGGAAGAATGTTATCAATGTTGGCAGATGGATTAGGCTCATAATATGAGACTTGGTTAATAGTAACGATCTTCCCATTGTGAGGGAACATCATTGTCCGAAAGATGGAAGAGGCCACTTCCTTCATAGCTTACATGTAGCTACGACTGAATAGGATATTATAATCAATTGGGTTGTCGATAACTTCGATGTCGATGAGAATAGTCTTTCCCCGGAGTTCATGACATAGTCGCATACCCCGTAGGGTCTCTGCGCCCGACCTCCTGGTCAAAAGGATCGTTCTGTCAGTTCATAAGCCGAACCGACTCATTTGATTCCCTTCTAGAATCTCTGATGAAATCCGATCCACAGGTCCTGCTCTTTTCCCACACGGTCTTATGCACTCTGACTGCTGCCTCTTCCTCAATAGGAAAGATATACTTTTGGGGTTCGAGGTTTCTTATTTCCCGATGACAAGAGTTCCTTGTTCTCTCGAACTCCCGATCTCCGATTTACCGATGCACTTCCTTTTTCCTTAGCCCCTCTTGGCTATGCCCCTAGTCCATATGACTACTCCTCATAAGACTGCAGCCTTATATCCTTTCAGGGTTTTCTTATCCGAGGGTCAGACCCCTTGACCTTTCCATTCCTTTCACGATATTGGGATTTTAAGTGTCAAAATGCATGGACTTTCTGTCCACAAAATCCCCGATATTTTGATTCCTGTAATGCCGATAGATTCTTTCTTTTCGAGAAATTTCCCGAATGCTTAGACATCTACCATGCATCCTCCTATGATGGATGGTCCTGATCGCTTCTTGTGATTTCAGGACTTTCACTACCAATTACCCGATTTCTTGACCTCGAGAACTCCGATATCCTGAACTCCGATATCTTGATAAGTCAATCCTTTCGGGACTTTTGTACCCACTTCTCTGTGCTAAGGGTTAAACCACGCATGACTCCCTACCGATCCAGTGACTGTCGACGATCTTGAGCAAGGTCTGACGGTTACGATCTCTTCTCCTGTGCACTCCTTTTGTGCTGCCTCCTGGCCGTGATGACCCTTCAACGATCCAGAATCTATCGGCTGAACCAACGGTCGATATTGCTCCTCCCGCTTTGGCACTTTCTTCCTACACTTGGAAGAATTCCAAGTTTCCAAAGGCATCGACTTTTTCCTTCTTTCTCCTCTGTGAACTCTCAACTCGGAGCTTCTCCACGTCTATGAAAATGTTGTCTCTCCTGAGCTTTGCTCCTTCCACATCCTTGAAGGATTCTTCAACTCTTGCACATCTATAGAGTATTCACATGCACATAAAGGTACTATCCACATTGAGATTTCCTTTAACTTCGACCTCCAAGTAAAATCGATTCTTCTTCCCTTTCTCTCTCAGATGGAGAATTTGGATGCACTCCTGACTATCCTTCACTCAAGAAACCTCTTGCTGAGCCTATCAAGGTGTTCATCAACCTTGTGAAGATACCTCAGTGGTTTCTTCCTCCTAAATATAGAACTCAAAGAGTCCTCTTCTCCCTGTGCCTGTCTGCACAATGTCTCAATGCCCACCTGGAAGAGTGTCAAGAATCCTCAGTGATTATGACTTCTTAAGAACTCATAGCAGAGTGCTTCCTCTGTGCACTCATTGCACTAGCTCGATGCCCACCTGGCAGAACTTCACAGAACTCCTCGGAGCTTCTTTCCGCAACTGTGTTATTATCCCACAACCTAGCCTCCAAGGTGTTCAACAACCTTGAGGTCTTTCTCCTGAGTCGTTGATTCGAGTTTTTGTTCTCACAACATGTCTTTGTCTGACTCCGCAGAGTTCAGAAGTGCTTCAGTGCACTGGTATTCAGAGACTGCAGTACTCTGTCATGCCCTCCTGGCATGAAACCTCAAAGACCTTCACCCGAAATCAAACATACTCCTGGAAATACAACATACATCTACAACATACATTCATATCATATGAAGAACACTCACAGACATTCATTTAACACATAGTCCTGCAGGAAAAACTGTTATTTGTATTAAATATGGAAAACACTTGTAATTACAAGGTGTTCCTGAGCACGGTCTGTAACAAGGTATCGACTCCTTCTCTTCTTCTCTCTACTTGCAAATCCTATCTCCACTCCCCTAGCTCTGCTTACCTTCTTCTCTCTAATGAGATACAATTGATCTTTTTACATAAGGAGGCTCTTCGAGCTCTTCCCTCCAAATCTACCTACCCTATTAAATTTTATTGAATGGGCTATCTAGTCCTCTATCCAGATATAGATCTTAGCCTTACAAACATTAAAGGCCTTCTTATCTACAGCCTACACAAAGGTATGACTTCACAACTCAACAACTTAAACATTTAATTACATTCAATTCTAAATCAAAATGAGGACAACACCTCTCTTCATCTTTGAATGCGTGCGCTTGACGTGGCTGGTTGCTGGTTGATGGATGTCGAGAGATGCTCCTGCATCATACTCCTCAGTTGAAAAATTCATGAGCTCTTGCTCATGAGCTTCCCATCTCAGCTATGGAAATCCTCCAAGATCCCAAATCAGCCTCTAGAGCTGTTCATCTGCTCCATCTTCCTATGGCTTTTGTTGCTTCTACTGTTGCGTTGATGCTTCCTTCCCTCTGCTCAGCCTCTCCTTGCTGGCAGTTTTTGCTGACCCTAACATCATCTCATTGATCTCCTTGATCAATTCGTCGAGCTTCTCCAATGGATGGCCCTGTTCATGCAGTCTCCTCAGCTGCAAAATTTTTTGGCACATGAGCAGATCACCATGATCTCCCATGTTTTCTTCATCAGCTTCCAACTTCACCTATTGGATGTGCAGGCCTTGCACCTTCATCCTTTTCTCTAGGGCTTCGATTTTCTCATACAGATCAGCCAAACTAGTGTTGTCTACTTCTTCTTCTTCTGCTGCAAACTCCCATGTTGAAGTCTTTTCAGTCTCCTCTCTAAAAATATTGAGCCATTCCTCAGAATGCTCACTTTCTTCATCTCTTGCTTGGGCAACTTCAAATATCTTCTCCAATTCTTCCATGATAGTCTCAGCTAGCTGTCCTCTTGTTGTTGTTGCATCTGCAACATAGATTTTTTCCTCCTCTTGGGCAAGTGGTAGGAATATTTCGATTCCCCAAATCATTATAAGGCTCCTCAGATCAGCCTCTTAGATGGTGAAAGTTTTCAACTTGTCATCATCTTCATTCACATGGCTTGGAAAACCACATGAATCTTCATTCTCTGTCAGCTCCATCTGCTGATCTAAATCCACCTCTAAGTTTATGAGACTTTTCAGATAGTCTCATCTGCTCATCCCTGCCCATCTGGAAATATGGGATGCTTCCACTACCCTCCTGGCAGTCTTTGAGATCTCGCAGCGACCTCGTATCATTGTCCAGCTGGCAATGTGAAATTCCTTGGTTGTCCTCCTGACAGTCCGTGAGATCTTTAGCCGATCTCAGCTCATTGCCCACCTGGCAAACTGGAATTTTCTTCCTACTCTCCTGGCAGTTCTTGAGATCCTCAGCTAATCCCATTTTATTTTCTTCACCGAGAATTTTCCCAATCTCTGGTTCACATACCTGAACCATCTCTTTAGGTCCATCAAGGTTTTCAACATACCTCAACCATCCTCCTAAAAGTCTATGATGTCTTCTAGCCATCAACTCCTTGACTGGCCATTTTACTTTTGACTTCCTCATGGGCCATTCGTATACCCATCTCGTCTTGGTATTCTGCTGCATCCATAGTTCTAGCTCTTTCATTCTTAGCCTGATGTCGACAAGTTCTTTCCCCCTTTCGGCTGTACTCATCAACTCTGTGTTTTTTTTCCCAGCATACCTACAACATTCAGTAGCCATGGTGTTGTTTCTGTCTGCTTTCTTGGGAAACCTGCTACTGTCACTCCTACAAACCTGAGTTCTCCAGCCTCTTCCTACAATCCTGCAGACTGTCTTCTCGATTGCTGCTTGCCTGCAAACAATCACCACAGAGTTTCAGTACCCTGCTTTCTTCCTTTTCCTTCTCCCTCTGCTTGAAATATACAAACAGAGTTCTCACTCTGATACCTGATGTAGTGTATCAGAGTGCTCTTTACCTCTTATGCTTCCCTCATCTGAAATGTACAGACAAGAATCAGGCTCTGATACCACACTGATGTAGATGCATACCCCGTCGGGTCTCTGCATCCGACCTCCCGGTCAAAAGGATCATTCTAATAGTTCATGAGTCGAAGCGACTCATTTGATTCCCTTCTGGAATATTTGATGAAACCCGATCCACAGGTCTTGCTATTTTCCCACATGGTCTTCTGCACTCTGACTGCTGCCTCTTCCTCAATAGGAAAGAGATACTTTTGGGGTTCAGGGTTTTTTATTTCCTGATGACAAGAGTTCCCTGTTCTCTCAAACTCGCGATCTCTAATTTACCGATACACTCCCTTTTGCCTTAGCCCCTCCTGGCTATGCCCCTAGTCCATATGAATAGTCCTCATAAGACCATAGCCTTATCTCCTTTCAGGGTTTTCTTATCCGAGGGTCAAACCCTTTGACCTTTCCATTCCTTTTGCGATTTCGGGCTTTTAAGTGTCAAAATGCATGGACTTTTTGTCCACGGAATCCTCGATATTCCGATTCCCGTAATGCCGATAGATGCTTTATTTTCGGAAAATTTCCCGAACGCTTAGACTTCTGCCATGTGTCCTCCTATGATGGACAATCTAGATCACTTCTCATGATTTCAGGACTTTCACTACCAATTGCCCGATTTCTCGACCTCGAGAACTCCGATATCCTGAAAGTCGATATCTCGATAAGTGAATCCTTTCGGGACTTTTGTACCCACTTCTCTGTGCTAATGGTTAAACCACATGCGAATCCCTACCAATCCAATGACGGTCGGTGATCTTGAGCAAGGTATGACGCTCACGATCTCTTCCCCTGTGCGCTCCTTTTGTGCTACCTCTTGGATGTGATGACCCTTCAACGATCCAGAATCTATCGGCTGAACCGAAGGCCAATATTGCTCCTCCCGCTTAGGTTCTTTCTTCCTGCACTTGGAAGAATTCCAAGTTTCCAAAGGCCTCGTCCTTTGCCTTCTTTCTCCTCTACGAACTCTCGACTCGGAGATTTTCCACGCGTATGAAAATGCTATCTCTTCTGAGCTTTGCTCCTTCCGAATCCTTGAAGAATTCTTCAACTCCTGTGCATCTGTAGAGTATTCACATGCACATAAAGGTACTATCCACCTTGAGATTTCCTGTAACTTCAACCTCCAAGTAAAATCATTTCTTCTTCCCTTTCTCCCTCAGATAGAGAATTTGGATGTCGTCCTGACTATCCTTCACTCAAGCAACCTCTTGTTGAGCCTATCAGGGTGTTCAACAACCCTGTGAAGATCCCTTAGTGGTTTCTTCCTCCTAAATATAGAACTCGAAGAGTTCTCTTCTCCCTGTGCCTGTCTGCACAATGTCTCAATTCCCACCTGGCAGAGTGTCAAGAATCCTCAGTGATTCTAAATTCTTATGAACTCATAGCAAAGTGATTCCTCTGTACACTCCTTGCACTGGCTCGATGCCCACCTGGCAGAACTTCACAAAAATCCTCAGAGCTTCTGTCTGCAACTGTGTTATTCTCTCACAGCCTAGCCTCCAAGGTGTTCATTAACCTTGAGGTCTTTCTCCTGAGTTGTTGATTCCAGTTTCTATGCTCGCAACATGTCTTTGTCTTTCTCCACAGAGTCCAGAAGTGCTTCAGTGCACTGGTATTAAGAGACCGTAGTACTCTATCATGCCCTCCTGGCATGAAACCTCAAAGACCTTCACCTGAAATCAAACATACTCCTGCAAATGCAAACCTACAGCATCATATACAACATACATTCATATCATATGAAGAACACTCACAAACATTCATTTAACACATAGTCATGCAGGAAAAACTGCTATTTGTATTAAATATGGAAAATGCCTGTAATTACAAGGTGTTCCTGAGCATAGTCTATAACAAGGTCTCGGCTCCTTCTGTTCTGCTCTCTACTCGTAAATCCTATCTCCACTCCTCTAGCTCTTCTTACCTTCTTCTCTCTAATGAGATACAATTGATATTTTTACATAAGGAGTCTCTTCGAGCTCTTCCTTCCAAATCTACCTAAGCTATTCAATTTCATTGAATGGGCTATCTAGTCCGCTATCCGGATCTAGATCTCAGCCTTACAAACATTAAAGGAATTCTTATCTATAGCCTTCACAAATGCATGGCTTCACAACTCAATAGCTTAAACATTTAATTACATTCAATTCTAAATCAAAATGAGGACAACACCTCTCTTCAGCTTTGAATGCGTGCACTTGACATGGCTAGCTACTAGCTGATTGATGTGGAGAGATGCTATTGGATCAGTTCGACGGGGACATTTTGGAAGAGCCCTTCAGTAGATGATGGTCACCCGTCATAAGCTTGTAAGCTGATGGCAGAGGGTATGAGTTCGGGGGAACCAAGTTTCTGCCATACCGTTTTGGACATAATTCATGTAGATGCACCTTCGTCGATGATACACCGATGAACTGTGATGTTCTGTATTTTTACTGGTATTTGAAAAGCGATCAAGGTGGGAAGGCAAGGTTCTCCACTGTCAATATCAAAGGTAATGAGTCAAGTATCTGCAGGGTTGATTGCCCCCAAGGTGGAAAGTAATGATTTCCACTGAGTAGGACAAGTCTGGAGGACCTGCAAAACTGACATGGTAGTCGGGGATTGTGCTAAGTCGTCTACCAAATTATAACTATGAGTTGCCCTAGCCTATGGGTTGTGGACATTCCTGCGTAATGGGATGCGAGGGATGCGAAGTAGTGGCTCGACGGAAGGGAAAGGAATCACTAACGGGGGTCTCGTGAGTGTAGGGTTTGTCTCGGGAGGGATAGGAGGAGACTCAACGGTTGCGTGATATTGACGATTAAGTGTCTACAGAAGGATTTCTTCCTCACTAGTGGGGAGAATTGTGCGATCTGGGGGATTTTTGGGGTTGGGGTATTGTCCCACCTGAGGTGGAGGATGTTGTGTGTCCTGTTGGGTGTTGATCACACCTTGATGTGGAATGGGATTCTGTAGTACGACAGGAGGGGGTTGTTGTACGTATTATTGTGGTGCCTGCTAAGGGGCAGGCGGTGCTGGAGGATGGGGAAGACTACCAGAGTCTTTCAACCATTTGAAATCAATGATTTGGGGGTAATGATGGGTGTAATGGCTGAAATCAACACAAAGGGAACAAGGGAAGTTGGTTTTAACATTATTGTTATTTCTCCCTTGGCATCTATTACTATTGCCCCCCTGGGGGTTTTGATTCCCTTGGTTTTGGTTGCCCCCAGTGGATTGGTTCTGCTGGGGTTGATTCTTGCCTTGACCTGGGTTATTGTTGTTCCTGTTTCATCCTTTATTCTTGGCATTGTTCAATGGATGGGTTGGATTGGCCGTATTCAACTGTTCAAAATTTTGGTATTCCTGAATGGTAGAGGGTTGAACAAAATTCACCCCCGCATGAGCATGTGGGGGAGCCATGGGTTGTGGGGGACCAGGAAATGGGAAGTACAGATTTTGTGGTGGTAACGATCCATAAGGTACATAGGAAGGCATAATGATTTCTCTAGTACTATAAGCTGAGGTAGAGGGGGTACCAAAGTTCTTTTGAATAGGTGGATGTATGGGGGGTGTCGATGGTGGTCCACTGATGGGTGGAGGTATCGCAACAGGGTATGGTTGTTGATAAGGTGGTGGGGGGTAATAAGAAGTGCCCCCATATGCCAGCGGGTATTGAGGTGTTTCATACATCGGTGGTGGTTGGGCTTGTGGACCGTGGTGAGTAGTGGTACCAATCAGTCCGTCTGTTGAGTGAGACATCCCAGGTTTGTCTTGGCCAAATGGTGCAGGTTTGGGAAGATTGGGAAGTACAATGTATAAGTACCCTGACTGTGCATAGATGAGGTCATATTGTTGGGCCTTACTGATGGCTTACTCTTCAGATTGAGGGAAGGTGGAAGCTATTTTCTTATCGAGGACAGAGACAAGTGATCTAAGAAACCAGTCAAGACATTGTTGCTTGGTGGTTTCTTCTTTGCACAAACTACGTTGCCTATGCCACTCATGAATGCGGTCAGCGATATGTGTGGCTGAGGTTTTTTTGAAATTAGAAAGTAGTTCTAGACCATTATCATGGTGGATGGGTAATTGGAAGAAGGTCAAGAATGTTTTGGCCAAGGACTCAAAAGTTGCGTGGGACTCTGATTTTTCTTCTACATACCATTTGGCCGATGGGCTAGTGAGTGTGCGTTGAAATAATCGCAACCTGATGTAATCATCCATAATGCTATTAGAAGATCACGATAGGTGAAAGGTCATGGCATGGTTGGAAGGGTCATCACCTGCCTTTCCTTCAAACTTTGGTATGTACGAAGGTAATTTGGTGGGTATTGCAGGCCATGTGGGAGCATGCAATATAGGATCATTGGTGAGTTTGTTGAGATCCAGTATGTTGAGAGAGGCCAATTATGGCATCTACAGTTGGGGGGGAGGATTAGCTCCGACCATGGTGTGAGTGTGTTGTGAACCTGACCCTTGAGGGGGCCTAGGTGGGTTGGTGCTTCCTCTTTGAGAGGAAGTTGGTCCTCTGCTTCCGTGTAAAGGAGAGAAAGTGAATGGATGACCTTGGGAAGTGGACCCAAGTAATGTAGAACCAAGCAAAGTTGATCCTAAAATAGTAGCAATCATAGGAGTGTGTGAAGGAGGTGTCGATGAGTGGGCAAGACCAGACACTCCCCCTAAGATAGGAGGGAGGTTTAGGAAGCATCATGAACGACGGGGGTTCTATGGGTCCCCTATGGTGTCTGACTAGCTGCATGAATGTGTGCAAATAGTGGTGAGAGTAATATAGAAACAAGATCTTTTGCATTGAATTTTACATAATATATATATCCAAATCAAACTGTAATCAGAGGTGCATCATACGTAATTTTTTTTTTTGAAAAAGAAGAATATATGTGGGTAAGTGGGTTTTGTCCATGTGGGGAATCAAAAGAAAACAAATGCTCATGTCCTAGAAGATGTAATTTCCTTCCTCTCAAAATAGCACTGGACCTTCCAATAGTACTCAACAGTGGGGTCTGAAGTCACTGGAAGAGAAACTAGTAAAGGATGAAATAATTGGTTATAAAGAGGGGTAAAGGGGGCATATCCCGAAAGAGTTGGCGATATTTCCCAATAGCTACACAAAATCCAATCAAGGTGCAATTGTAGCCCACAATTGCCACCTGGGTAGATGTCCTAAAATTTGGTCACTAGGTACCTCGGTCAAAGTGCGACATTTAGATTTTCAGCCTAAGAAATGGGTCACGGGTTGGATCCCGTCCAAGAGGTGGGTGCCTCAATGGGGGACGCACAGAACAACCGAACCTCGGCCTTTAACCCTTCACCGGTATCTCCCTACCTTATGGTGTTAGGAACACTTGACTTGGAGGATTTTTCAGTTCCCTATTTGACAATTTCTATGGTTTTGAGAATGTGAGAACCAGATAACGGGGAGTTATTTGGATGCCTATCCCCGAAATCCTACCTAGACTAAAAAATTTATTTTGGAACCTCTTGTGGAGGAAAACTTAGAGAGTTTTTAGGAAGATTTTAGGTGTAGTTGTTTTGGGAGGTTGGGGGTGCAAACCAACCTCGTTGATTAAAAATGGGAGTGGATAGTTTCGTCAAGAAAAGGATGGGGTGTTTTCGGAATCCCTTTGGAAGAAACTTACTTTGACCTCCACATTTCAAGAAGAAGCTATGTGAGTGATCAGTGTATTTTGTGTGTGAGTGAAAGTGTGCCAATTTTTAGTGAATTAGATGACACCTTGCTGCTTGTGGACTTCGCTTGGTCCTTACAAGTGTTTGATTACCTATTTAATTAAGTTCCTTTGGTACAACCTTGCGTAATTCAAAAGTCCCTGGGAAGCTAGCATGTGGACATTTGGGTCTGTTACTATCCCTTTAACTCTCTATTGTGATGTAATCTAAGAAAATCTTTGAAACTATCCTAGATTGATCATGTGGGCATGTATGGGCCCGTTACAAAACATTTAAACTTCCCAAGTGATTTGATATAAGAAAACAATTTTCAACACTATCCTATCTTTGTAGCATGTGGGCATGTGTGGGCCCGTTACAATATTAAGATGTGTTTGAAAAAGTAAACTAAGAGGAGTCCCAAGAAGTCTTGTTGTCCTCTCCTAAAGGTTTTAATGTTCTTAAGGGAGATGAAATCGTTTCACAATCTTTTTCTGATTCTCAAGATCACTTGGAGGTGCGAGAGAAGAGCATACTAAGTGATTGTTATTCAACTTCTAGTCCTAATGCAAGTTAAATGTGATTAAAAATGATTCCCAACTTATCTTGTCAGTCAAAACAAGCCATCCATGTGGCGAAAAATGAAAGCAAAGAAGGGAAATTGATTTTAACCTCCTAAGTGCCTACGTGCTTTTGACTAACCCCTTTATATGATGAGGGGAATAAGTGTGGTGCAGCTTTAAAACATGCTTGAAATCATTTTTAAGAAGGAAAATGGCCTTCCTCACATCTCAACAACTTTACAATGTGAATTTTTTCACAGATGCATGAGTCTCAGTGGAGACAGAGGCGCACAGAGCTCAACAAGCGCACGTGCACATAACAGAGCTGTGATTTAGGAACATGTGCACATGATGCACGTCTGTGGGCCTAAAAACCCATGCATATATGACACATGGCCGAGAATGAAAAATCCAGATGGATTTCTCTCAATTCAACTTGGAATTGGTTGATTGGCAGGTTGACCTAGGCCGGTTAGTGTACCTGAAAGTTAAACAAACTAAAAGAAGAGCAAGAAAAACCCATATGGGGTAGGAAATTGATACCTTTCCGCAGTGGAGTCGCCAATCTGTTGCACCTCTTTCATCACCTTAGTGATAAAAATAGAGGTGCTTGCAAGCTCAGTTGAGTCCGCTGAGCAGGACAACTATAAGGAAAAGAGTTAGGGAAAGAAATAAAAAACAACAATTAAGAATTAAATTAATAAATGCAATAACAACTAAATTCATGAGCATAGGGACTTAGAAACAAAAATAACAATAAGACCCATGTCACCAATGATGAGGCTGATATATTAGTGAAAGAATGCACCAATAAGAAAGGGGACAATGAGTCCCTTCTTCCTCCAAGGGAGGGCTCTTGGACCCCCACTAGCAAGCTCTTCTTACAACAAAGAAAAACGGAAAATGATGAAAGAGCTCTTTGCAAATCCACTTAAGGGGTGAGATGGATTGCCCAATGCAATGGTGCAAATATACTCTTGGCAAGGATGGATTCCTCAAAAGAATAATGGCAGCATAAATTTGCTTTGAATTCCTTGAAAAATGAAGTGTATCCATCGCCTTTTTGTAGCATTCCTTTGAGCTATTGTTCAACTAGTTTGTAGTGTGAAAATATGTTAATTAGGGCATTTCTAGGTCTTTGACCATCCGTCCAGTTGAATCCAGTCCAGATTTGAATGTCAAATCATCTTGGGAGCTGAACCATAAGTGGGTGGGAGGCTGACCACTCTCATAAATGCACCGTTTCTCAGATGTGCAGCTTTTTGTGATAAAAGTCACGCATCGTGTGCATGTGCATGATTTTTGTGTTCCTATTCCGTGCATGTGCATGCGCGCCCAGTGTCTTCATAGAGCCCTTCAATTTTTCACTACTTTGTATAGTTTTTTAACCCTTTATGAATGATTTGGTGTTAATTTAGGTCCATGGATGAATTCATCACTGTTTGATGATGCTGAGTTCTTGTAACCATGTGCGGATGAAATTTCAGTGATAACATATGCCACATTGCAAGAAGATCAAAATTATGAACATTTATCCTATCATCATTTCATGCAAGCTCGTATTTATTTTCCCCTTTCTCATCTATGAACATTGTTGAGTCATCATGAACCTCCCATGGAGCATTGTATCGACATTTGAGAATAGACCATTTTTTTTGCAAACAAGAATCTACACTGCACTTTGTATGTCTTTGAACACGATTTAACAAATGCTCATAATCATCTTGAGCATTAGAAGAGAGAATTTGTTCACTATTTAATAGGCATGGATCATCATTTAATCTTCAAGGAACCATTATGTTTCGTCGATGAATATCACTTGGATTCCATGTTGTTACATATTTATCAAAGAATGTCTTTGTAGCATGCACATTAGAAGGGTTTGACCAATCCAATGTGTCCATGTTTGGTGCACCTTCCAACCACAAGAAACTATGTATGTGGGTTGAACCTCTATGTTGCCACTCATACCTAAAAGAAAGTATATATATTATATAAAGTTAGTATACATATCTAGAAGAGTACAAGAAGAATGTGAAGGTAAACAAAAAGTAGAAATCAGTCAAAACAAACCTGTACCAAATGTCTTTATATTTAAGATATTTTTTTATGACTCCTTCCTCAAAGATTTCAAATATTTGATGCATATACATGGCAACAAGATGCAGGTACTGGATGGCATTTTCAATTTTTTTACGATGTTCATTTAAATGACGAGAATGTGCATTTTTGGGCATGACATTGTGTAAGTCAGGCCACTTTGTGTCAGCTGCACTCAAAGTAAAAAATAATGTTGGACAACCCAGCTGAGTAATCATGTTAGTGATTTCAGCACGACACTTTGTCCAATAGGCCCTTGTACCTCAAAGAGTAGAACCAAAATGCATAAGATGCTCAACCAACTTATTGTCAGGTAAATTAATGAGTTGTTGTTGCAAGTCTAGAATTGTTTTAGGTGAGTTATCATGTATATTCTTCTTTACAAATACTGTAGCAGTTGCTTGGCTACGATGGCGCATAATCATGTTCAATAAGAAATACCTAAACCTTGGATGGGTTCCAAATATCTGATCAAAGAATCTAAGAAGATGTAATGCATATTCATGTAGTTGAATATTAAAAATACGAGGATGCAACCAATCAGCCTCACCAGTGGGGAATAATGTGGGGAAATCCATTTCCAATAACCCTTTTGTATTATATTCATTGATGGGAGACAAACCAATGTCTGTCCAGTCCAATTGTTCAACAGGTGTGGAATCTGCATTTTGAATGAATGTTCTTATTTCTTCCATTTCTCTCCCTTCATTGTGTAGTCGGGCAACAAAAGATGAAGGATGAGCATGCAAATGATTAGGAGCTAGCTCTTTATTGTCAAAAACATTACTCTCTATTTCTTGAATATCACAATCAACAAATTTAAGCCTACTTGACACATCTATTGGCCTTTTAGGGAGAGAATGAAATGAATCCATGTCGATCTGAACATCCCTATAATATTTATCCATTTGAATTTTGTAACACAATGCATCCAAAACTCGTGATCTCTTTACATAGCATTCATAATGTTTAGATTGTGCACCACATCTCCTAACAATGAGGATGTCAAGATCTTCAACACGTCGTGGAAGGTTTTTTGCAAACGTGGAAATATCTTGTGGAAAGCTAATTGTGTGACCACTATATTTATATTTCCCACTATGAGCATGTGTCACTTACAGTATTGGATTAACGTTTTCTATTAGCATCTCTTCAACCTGGGTAAGAACATTTAGAACATGAGGTTGGTCACCTGGATCCATGTTATTCCACCGAGAGAAACGGTGGGAACCTCGCTCATGTTTTCACCTTTTTCACATAGGACCTTCAGACCCTCTCAAAACTTGGATTCTTGGATAAGATTCACGAAAAACATGGCACATTTGTACAATAGAGAGGCTATCAATCTTAGCTCAAATTGTTTTATGAACTTCGATCATGTTGGTATGAAATTTGTGGGAAGAAGGTTGATTCACTTGATGGATATGATCTCTAGACAATAGAGCTTGTTCAAGACCAATGTCAGAGGCCCTAACCAAATTTGGTCCAAGAGGAATTGTTGCATTGCTTCCAACATTTCTTTCCCTTGAATTTATGGAGTGCATATCTCTATTTTGATTGCATTGAATGGTGTCTTAGTAAAAAAATATATAAAAATGTTAATTTCCAACTTACTAACTTACAAGAGAAGGAAAAATAAAAAAAAAGGAATGCAAATGAAGAACAATTACATTAAAATGTTCATAAGATGGTACTCGTTGACGTGGACCAAGGTTATGAGAAGGCTCCCCTTGAGTTTGAACATGTGTTGCTGGAATATATTGGTCGTTGATTTCTATACCTCTATTGGAATGGTTAGTGTGCTGCAAATAAGGAGAAAAGAAAATGTTAATTTACTAATTTTAGTAATCTTCATATCGAATGTTGTTGAAGAAATTTGCAAAGAATTATGGCACTCAAATACCTTAGTTTTTCCAAGTGAAATAGTTCTAATTGAGTCTGTTGGTGGATGGATATTAGCTCGGAAATTTGGGAGAGTAGACACACATCCAACAACAACAGGTAAAGGTTGCAAATTATCGACCAAATTGGCAAGAAAATTACTGTCACCCACAAATTGAGATGGACCTATATTTTGAATGTCTTCGAGAACTCTTGCGTGAAGGTTTTCCAGCCTTCCTTCATGCTACAATCTAGGAGTTCCATTTGTAGAAGACTGAGGGTTCTCATTTGAATCAAGGTTTTGAACATGATCATCTTTTGGAATATGAGAAGTTTTCACAATGAAGAAAACATTGTTATGATATTGTGGAACATAAGAAATATCTAGAATATGAAAATATTGTGGGAAAGAAACATCAGCAGGTATTTTTGTTCGCATGATAGCAGCTAAACTTCGATACTTACAACTATCGAGAAAATCAATTTCAATATTATTTCGAGTGGTTCTTTTATGACACAAAGCTCTTCTACGTTCATTTATTTCATTTTTTTTTTGTTGATATTGTAAACGATGAATTTCATTTCTCCTCCCACATGTTGTCCGAGAACGAGTTCATTTTGTAATACGTTTACTTGTGCCTTCAGTAGACATTTCTACAAAAGGAAAAAATACATCATGATTAGCTTGCCATATATTGTGCCTTCAGTAAACATTTATATATTTTACTTTTATAGACCACTGCCTGTTTTGGAGGTGGAGTGCCACCATAAGGAATGTTTGTACTCCTCCACACCTTGTCAAGGCTACTGCAAATGAAATACTTTGATTGCATGTTGTTCGAAATATGTTTCAAAACAACCCATTCATATTTTCTAGAACTCACATTTTCCAAGAGTGTAAAGAAACCCTGGTCTCCAACCCATATAGAACCTATGTTTTTGAATGACTTCATAAATGGATTCATCACAAAATAATTCTTTTTAAGGGAACATGTTGTTGGTAAAGATAACAAAATCATGGATCGAACAGTGCATTCAATTGTGTAGATGGAATCTATAAATGGCACATGAAAACGACAAACGTCAACAGTTTGATGAAGGTATCCTCCAACAAAGTATCCTTCCTCACCATAGAGAAAAGAAATTAGAAAACCAAATTCATTGCAAGAAAGTCGATGACAATGCGCGAGGAATGAAGGGGTTTGTATAATAACATTCCAGTGTTTACAAATGGTTCTAAATGTTGTCAACACTAAAAAAGGGAGCCAATAAAATATTAGCTCCAAAATTTGGAATGGAAAACAACTCGATATGGTTGGATCCATAACGATGTGAAGAAGTTTCCTAGCACTGAAAAAATAGGAGTAAAGTGAATATAACTTTTATAGAATAAAATCTAAAACATAAATATTGTAAAATAAATGAACTACTTCTAGGCATGAAAGATTTTATTTGAATATAAATTCTAGGCATCAATTGAATATAAATCAACCACTTTTGAAATGTAACTTATAGGAATCAAGTGAATATAAATTAATAAATTAAATAACCATTCTACTAAATGCAATGAAGATGACGACTTAACACCAAAAACATATAATCCAAAGTGAGAGATAAAAAGTTTTTTATAGGCATTGTTATATTGAGCATATTTACAGTGAACATATATAGAATAATAATCCAAGCAATAATTTTCTTTTAATTCATTAATTTTTTGCCAATTCATTAAATATGAAGAAAAGTAAAAAATTACAATTAAATTAAATTAAATTAAACATAAAAATATTGAAATTGATTAAAAAAAAAACTTTTAAATACTATGTTCACAATTTTCAAAAATAAATTATAATTAATTATTTTTTATCAGCAAGTCCATGGGCAGGAAAGGAGCACTGGCAGCACGAGATCTTGAGGTCACAATGAAAGCCATAAATATGCACACAGAGAAGTTCAAATCAAAACCACAAACTGCATTAGATCTGAGAATGTATGTTAATGGGAGGAGTATTGCATAATTATTTTGTCCCAAGCTAGTTTAAAAACATGTCAATTCACAGAATTAAATGCGTCATTAACTGTTATAAAAATTGAGGACACCTAACAATGTTTAAAATAAGTTAAAATAACTTTGACAATTATGGTACATTTATCATTTTGGTTCATGATATTATACATATATTAGCATACTACGATTTATGATTTTTTAGTGTGTATTGTTAAGAAAATATCTTTCTTTTCAAAATCCAAAATGTAAGATTCAAATAAATTTAAACTTATATTATTTGAATATAGGAGCAATCATTGCATAAGAAATACACACAATAATAATTTGTCTTACTACGCTATTACACACATACATAGGTAAATATATATCTGGATTCACATTCAACCGATTTCATATTTGGAGGGAGTGGTTGAGAAGATATCTCAACATCCTCCTACGAATATTCAACCAACCCAATATAGTCTCCTAAAGTAAGATTTATTCTAACACCCTCCCTTAATGCTTACTTTACAAATTACAATACTTAATCATAATTACAAAAAATTACAACACCTGAACTTTCGTCTGTTAGTCTGGTCTTCCTCAGCACTAAAATTCACTCTGCAATCACACGGCTTCCGCTCTTTCTTCTTCCTCTTCCTCGATATTTCCATTGACACATTTAAAGTCAAAACACCTCTGACCATCTTTCTTGCACTTGTATACTGGACAATTTGACAACTTGGTTCATTGGGGCTTCTGTGATAAAAGTTGACAACTATTGATGCATTCTATGAACTTGCCTTCATCTGTCGGATTTTTGCTTTCGGCTATCCTTCAATATCTAGAAGAAAAGTTTGGATACAAAATTTCCTCAACATTCTTTTACACAAGGTGACTTCCAATAAAAAAAATGTACTTGATACCGGGGCTACAACTTGCATCAAAATAAAAGTTCTTATTTTTACATAGACACTTACACACAAAACTTTAAACTCACCAGGTAAATGTAACATTTAATTGTCGATCTTGAAGCACCAAAGTACAACAAGAGTCTACAACTTATGACATACTAGACATAATCAAACTAGTAACTTGCTCTTATGGCACCGAAGAACACGCAAGAACTACAAGGTTGAATTACATCATTCTGATCTACATTTGGTTCTGCATTACAATTCTTCACATTCTATAAAACTACAACAAATTACACACCACACATATAAAAATATATATCTAAGAAAAAACAAAGAAAACCATCTATGGTGGCTTTCAGATAGTTATAATCTTTTGGTCTTGTTCAAAATATTCTGCAGTGTTTCTTTGCTTTTCTCCCATCAGCCCAGATAGGATGCCTTTCGTCACCTCTCTCCATAGCCATGCGTAAATCTTCTCTCTACTCTAGAGAGAAACAATGGTGCCATCAAATCGCTCCTCCTCTCCATGTTACATTACACGACAATCAACAACATCAATCTTTTTGTCTCACGACAGATGTAATGCAATTATGCGACTCTCTCTTCCACGCTGGCTCATGCTCTTTCATGTCGGTTCAACTATATCATTTCCCGCTGGTTCAGAATTAACAGACAACAATCCATTACCACTGTAATATTAGATTTCGGCTCTTCCACCTGCACAAATGAAACAATGGCCTCAGTGTTTGATCCCAACATTCAACGATTCCACAGAAATCTCAACAACAATCTCTCTCTCCTCAATCTACAACAACGATGAATGTCTCATCTTCCACGCAGTAGCTCAGATCAACAATTCAGAAGAAATGTTCCATTGCATGGCACAAGCAAAATTTTGGATGGCCCTTTTCAAGATGCTTCCCATGTACATGCAGATGGCTACAAAACAACTTTAGTTAGTTAACAAATTCATGTTCCTGTTCAATATTCTAAATACACTCAAGCAACGGATAGTTGAAAGAGTAGATCAGATGCTGAGGAGAAATCCACGAATTTCACAAGTTTGCAATTCACACTGAGATGTAGGTTTAACATAGCGACAAAATGGCGTTCTCTTATGTGCAACTTCCTTTCTCTCACACATATTTACAGCTCTATCATTGTTCTCACCGATATCTGGCCTTCCCGTGAGGAAATCAAGCCAACATTACTCTCTCTCTGATACCAAATTAGAGAATATAGGAGAAACCATTGCATAAGAAATACACACAATAATAATTTGTACTACTAATCTTCAACCAACCTAATCTAGTCTCTTAAGGTAAGATTTATTCTAACATATGATTTATGATTTTTTTAGCGTGTATTATTAACAAAATATCTTTCTTTTCAAAATCCAAAATGTAAGATTAAAATAAATTTAAACTTATATCATTTGAATAGAATCACAAATACTAGAAGTATGCATTTTAAATTGTAGTGCCTTGCATCTATTCCACGGATTCCAATAACCTATCAACATAAACATGCAAATGAAATGCTAAATCTCTATAATGAAAGGCTTTTTGGATGTGGCATAGTATGCGATTTTAGCCAGCATATTATATAAACAACATACAAATGAGTGAACACCTCGCTATAGCCGATTTTATGAGTGAGGCTAACTTAATTGTGGTTGTGGCTGTGGCTGATGAAATCGCATATTTTGGCATAGACTTCATAAAATGAACATAAAAATGTTAATCACTATTTTACGACATAATCGACTATGAACCTATGTTTTGACATTATGGCTATCATAAATGTCCATTTTATGAACCTATGTTAATTGAAGGCTATAGAGATTAACATAAAATGGCTATGAACCTATGCTAATCGGCTATGAACCTATGTTATGACAGCCATAATGTTAATCGACATTTATGATAGCCTTCATAAAAATCGACATTTATGAAAACCTTCATAAATATGTCTAATGACGTCTATACATTGTCCACAAAATTCCTCTGAAATTGATGCTATTTTGGGATTCAAGATTTGATATCAATTTCCTTCATATTTTATTTATCATAGAGACTGTTGATAGCCACCTACTTGTTTTTGATAAATTGTGAAGCAAAGAGAAATGCAGAGAGAAAAGAATAGAACAGTATATTGAAATGTATGAAGAAGTACTGAAGAAGTTACAATGCAATGGGAAATGGCTGAGCTAAATAGGCTCAAGCAAGACAAAAATAGAAAGTATAGCTGGCTAGGACAACCTGCAGTGTACAGTCAGACTATTGAGGTTACACTATATTTAAGACTCCCTCCTAAACTCAACAGTTACAATCATTAGCACTGATTATGCCTAAGTGTTGTCTCTGAAAATAAAAAACCGACTTTCCTAGTGGCTTTGTAAAGATATCAACAAGATGATCTCGAGAACCACAAAATTGTAGTGCAATATCCCCATTATTGACTAGCTCGCGTATGAAATGAAAACGAGTGTCAATGTGTTTACTTTTCTGGTGAAACACATGATTTTTGGATAAAGCAATTGTTGAAGTATTGTCACATAAAATAGGAGTTGGATCATTTTCTGTATGTGACATATCTTTCAATATTCTTCTCAGCCACATAGCTTGACATGAAGTTGAGGTAGCAGCTACATACTCTGCCTCTGCGTAAGATATTGAAACAATTGGATGCTTCTTTGATGCCCATGAGATTAGGTTTGTGCCTAGTTGAAAAACATGTCCATATGTTCTTTTCTTGTCATCTAGGCTGCCTACAAAATCATTGTCTGTGTAACCAGAAAGTTGATTACTATCAGATTTAGTGTACCATAAGCCGAAGTTGAGAGTTTCTGCAACATATCTCAGAATTCTTTTCACCATTTTCCAATGAGAATCTTTGGGTGATTCCATGAATTTGGAAACAAGGCTGGCTGCATACATAATGTTAGGCCTAGTTGCTGTAAGATACAACAAACTACCTACTAAACTTTTGTATAGGGTAGAGTCCACTATAGAACCTTCATCATTCTTGCTCAATTTTGTGCCTAGTGGTATGGGGGTTTCTGCTGGATTGCATCCTTCCATGTGAAATATTTTGAGGATGTCTGTTGCATACTTTTGCTGAAAGACAAAAATGCCTTTGGTTGATTGATGAACCTCAATCCCTATAAAATATTTCATTATGCCAAGATCTGTCATCTCAAATTCAGATTGCATGGCATGTTTAAAATTTGTTAACTCAAGATTTCTTGTATAGATCATGTCATCAACATATAAACATACAATCAAAATTTTACCGTACTGATCTATTTTGGTGTAAAGAGTTGGCTCATTTTGGCTTCTGCTGAAACCACTTTTGATCAGATAAGTGTCAATTCTATTGTACCAAGCTCTTGGAGCTTGCTTTAAGCCATACAAGGCTTTCTTCAACCGATATACTTTGGCTGGGTGCTCTTGGACTTCAAATCTATGTGGCTGATCGACATAAACTTCTTCTTCTAAGAAACCATTCAAGAATGCTAACTTGACATCCATCTGGTATACTTGCCATTTGTGTTGTGCTGCTATGTCCAATAGAGTCCTTACAGTGTCTAATCTTGCTACTGGAGCAAAATTTTCACCATAATCAGTACCTGGTTGTTGTGAGAATCCTTTGGCAACAAGTCTGGCCTTGTGTTTTTCAATCTGCCCCTTTTCATTGAGAATAGTTTTGTAAACCCACTTAACACCAATACTCTTCTTGTGACTTGGCAAATCAACAAGATCTGATGTCTTGTTCTTCTCAATGGATTCAATTTCTTGGTTCATGGCTTGAACCCAATGTGGCTCCTTAGTCGCTTCGTTAAAGGATCTAGGTTGACATGACATTAAAGCAAAAAGGTTGTGTTGCTCAAAGCCATCCAACTATTGATGGATTTCTCTCAAACTTTGAGTTCTCTGATTTTGTGGTTCAAAGAATGATTCTCTGTTGGAAGTTGAGTTATCCTGAGAATTTTTAGGTTGTCTTTGTACTTGCAATCTTGGAAGAATAGTTTGAGGTACTTACTGTTCTGAATTTTTTGTGTTTTCAGAACTTGGTAGCAATGGATTTTGACTGTCCATTTGCTAATTGTCTGAATCATTCCAGAATTGATTTTCCAGAAATTTTACATCTCTGCTGAGAATTAATTTCTTGGTGATTGGATTGTACATCTTGTAAGCTTTAGATGTTTCACTATAGCCAGTGAAAATACATTTCTCACTTTTTTCATCAAGTTTCTTCCTTAATTCGAAAGGTATGTGCATCCGAATGTCCTTATATGCGCTACATTGATATTTGTCCCACTCCATGCTTCTTGAGGAACTTTCATCTTTAGACTTGTGGTTAGTGATCTATTCAGGAGATAAACTGAGCATGCTACTACTTCAGCCCAAAACCTATTTGACAAAATTTTCTCTTTGAGGGTAAGGGGAAACATCCTATTTGGAGTCATAAGGATTTCATAAATCAATTTTCTGTTGGGTTTTTTATCATAAATTTTGCAAGATGCTCCCTCAAAAAGTACCTTATAGCCATGTTCAATGAGTTGTCCTACACTTAGCAAATTATGTTTTAAATCTAGAACATGATAGACATTGTATATGTCTTTCTTGACATGCTATTTAGTAAGAATAAGAACAGTTCCTTTTCCTTGAACTTTGACTAAGTAATCATTTCCAAGTGTAATATCAAATGAGATTGAAGAATCAATGCATGAAAGTAAATCTTTGTTACCTGTCATGTGATTGCTGCATCCACTGTCCAGAAACCAGAGATCTTTGGGTTGTTCTTCAGTCTTATGACATGAAAAAGACATACCTCTTGAGTGTTCTCCCGTGTGATTTGACACATGTGCTCTGCCTGAGAGATAATCTACTTGCTTATTCCTGCATTCAGATTCATAGTGTCCATAGTTTTTGCAGTAATAGCATTGTATGCTTGTTTTGTCATTTGATCTTCTCCCTTTGCCTCTTTGAGGCTGGAAATTCTGATGTTGATTTTGTTGTTGTTGTCTTTGACCTTGGAAATTTTGATTCAGATACTATTGTCTGTTACCTCCACTAGAGTGAGGGTTACTTTGATTGCTCCGTCTTCCTTGGTGGCATCTGCTTCTTCCTCTGCCTCTCCCTTTGTTGAAGGAGAGTTGAGTTTTGAAAGCATTGGAGATTGACTCATCTATAAGATGCAGTCTGGTTTCATGTGTCACCAAAGAACCAATTAGTTCATTTGTTGAAAAACTTGACAGATCCTTGGATTCAAGGATTTGTGTTACAACCATTTCAAATTTCTTTGGTAAACTTCTAAGGATTTTCTCAACAATTCGTTGATCAGTGATGGTTTCACCAATCAATCTGATCTGGTTCACGATTCCGATGACTCTGGTCATGAACTGATCCACATTTTTGGACTCTTTCATCCTTAGAGTCTCGAATTGCGTCCACAAGGTCTGTACTTTAACTGTTTTGACCCTGTCATTTCCTTGGTAGGAAGATTTAAGGATATCCCAGGCCTGTTTTGAAGTACCAGCGCCTGTGATTTTCGAAAAAATTGAGTCATCCACAGAATTTTGAATCTAAAATTTGGCTTTATTTTCTTTGTTCCTCAGTGTTGCCTGATCAATTCGCTGTGGATTTGACATGGCAGTGAGGGCGGCTGGATCTGGTTCCACATATCCAAGATCCACTGGTTCCCAGCACTCTTGTGCTTGCAAGAATGATCTCATCCGAAGAGACTAGAACTCGTAGTTCTTTCCCAAAAGAATAGGACCCTGTGTTGGTCCTAAGTTGCTAGACGACATTTTTTTTTTTGAAAGAAAAAAAAATATCAGAAAAAAAATAGGGGGAAATTTCGTATTTACCTCCAATCGCTGAAACGTCAATTTGCCGATGGCCAAAAAGATCTTATCGGCCGTGAATTGGTCTTAGTCACCGTGTAATGTGACCACGCGCCTTAATGTTAAAGCACTATGAGCTTTTGCCATTTTTTGTCTTTGAATTTGTGGAAACGCGAAATTTGCCTTTGGACTATTCAACGGTTCAGATCTAGCTATGATTTGACAGTTCAGATCTTGTCGGGATATCGTGAATCGGGACTTCATGAATCCTGATGACGAGTTCTTCTAACTCCTCGATTCCCCGATCTCCGATTTACCAATGGCGCTTTTCTTTTAGGAAATTTCCTGATTGATTTGATCTCCTCCACGCTTCCTAACAGATGGACGGCTCAAGTCTGCTTCGGGGGTTTCCCCATGGAGATTCCCGATCCCTCATTTTGGCGAGATGATGTCAGCTGGGCCCCACAATGGATCTTTCCTCCTGTCAGGATTTCGGACTTCGCAGTTCCGAAATGCTAGTGCTTCTTGTCCTCAGGATTTGCGATTTATCGAATCTCGATATGTTGATGGACTCTCCTATCGGGACATTTTCTGAAAGCCTCGATCTCTGCCACATGTCCCCTCAAGATGGATGGTCCACGTCATTTCGTTATTTTGCAACTTGCGACGCCAAAGTTTCTCTCAACAAAGAACTCCAATTTTCGAAACGTCGATGGTTACCTTGATGTCCGCCACGTGTCCAAACAAATGGATGGCTGAGATCTGATCGCTATTTCGTGAATTGCGATTTTGTGAGTTTAGAACTCTTGTTGCGATGGTCTTTCAAAACCACAAATTTCGAAATGTCGATTTGACGACACTTGGATCTGCTACCACATGTCCTCTGAGATGGACAGCTCACAAGTCCTCTTGGGATTTCACGATATCGCGTATCGTAGTTTTTGGAGTGCAATCGCCTTTGCGCGTCCAACTCCTGATTACGGATTTTGCGATGGGATAAGATCGATGGCTCACGATCTTTCTTGATTCAATGGTCCGGAATGACTCGTGATTTCGCGATTCGTGAATTCTCACGACATGTCTTCTGACCTTTACACCTTGCGAGTCAAGGAAATGTTGAGATCTCGCCACATATCTCTTGATGGATGGTCCAGATGACGTCGAGACTTCACAGGTCAAAAAAAATTCCTTGGCGCTGCAGAGGATTAAACCTCGTGCACTTTCTTGCTAATCCAACGATTGTCGGTCCTTTGCGTAAGATCTAACGGCTGAAACTCTTTCGCCTTTTCTGCACTCTCCTCGTCCCTTGTGAGTTGGTTTCCCGCTTCGGATTCGTTCTCAGGAAGAATCTTACGGCCACGACGGTTGTTCTTTGAACCTAAGATGTGTTCTTTGCTCTTGTGGAAGAAATATTTGTGAATCTTTCAAACATTTGAAAGAAATTCACGAATTCTTTGTTCACTACTTCAATCTTTGACAGATTTGAGCGAATTTCAAAAACCTTTAAACGATGTTTCCTTCTGCAACAATCTTTAATTATTTTGAACGAATTCTTCGAGTTCATTAAACGTTCTTTCATTCTGCAGCTCTTCTTCATCAATCTTTGACGATTCTTGAAAAATGTGCAAAAATCTTTAAAGTTTCTTCTTTCTTGGTCTTTGCTTCCTCGTTCTTTTGAGCGTAGTACGCTCTGCAAGCTCTCAAAGATTCCTACGTTTATCTTTTGAACGTAAGACAGTTTGTTTCCTCGTGGAAGTTTCCTACAAGGATCTTTCAAGAGTATGACAGACGACTCTCCAAACCTTGTGAAAGAGTCTGTGTCGCGTGCTCTCAAGATCCATGAAGCTCTGCGCTATGAGGATTGTGTTGCTCTCCAGACTGTGTGAAGAGGCTTACTACTGAAGCTCTGATACCATGATAAATTGTGAAGCAAAGAGAAATGTAGAGAGAAAAGAATAGAACAGTTTATTGAAATGTATGAAGAAGTACTGAAGAAGTTACAATGCAATGGGAGATGGTTGAGCTAAATAGGCTGAAGCAAGACAAAAATAGAAAGTACAGCTGGCCAGGATAACTGGCAGTGTACAGTCAGACTGTTGAGGTTACATTATATTTAATAGTTTTGGCAATTATAAGAAAAAAATGATATTTTATAAAAGTCAACTAACAAAATCTCATAAGAGCTCAACTACGGCCATTTGTGTGCATTTCCCCTGAAATATGGTAGCCATTGGCATCTCAATGGCATGTATTGCCATTTTTATATGTCGTTGACCTTCGCAATTTTAATTTTAATTTTTATTTTTTTGTGATCCTCATTATTTTTTAAGCTTTATTTGTGAACCCCTGTGAAGAAGTGGACCAAAAGCGCATGCTTAAAATTTGAAGCCACAGCCAGATGAATGTTATTATGATATTCATTCCATATATTTAGTGATTACATCGACTTCGACTTCGACTTGGGGTAGGCCTAGATTTTGACGTCGACTTCGACTTCAGGCAGGCCTGGATTTTGACACCCCACGGGATTAAGACATATTTGACAGCGTCAATGAAAGAATCAGTCACGCTAGATTCAAATTAGAAATTATAACTTATAAATTTGATAGATGTATATATTAGTTAAAAATATAAAAATATGCATTATCAATTTCATTAAACATTTAAATTATAAGATCTCCTATTTTATTGTAATTGTATTTCAAAAAACCATTTAGAATCATGTAATTTAAACATTTAAAATTATAAGATCTTCGATTTTTTTTTGTGAACACATGCGGCTGTTATAACTCGAGTGAACATACGATTATTTTAGCCAGGGTACTAATGCACGATTTAGCCAGCATTAAATGAGGTGTGAAGCATAAACATGCAATGAAAAATGGTATCGGGGTTGGGCTAAAGAACCCAGATAGATAAAAAAGAAGAACAGACCAGTAAAAAATAAGAAACCAATAGAAAGTAAACAAGAACAGAGGTAAAAAAAATTCCCAAGGAACCCATGGTAAAACAAATTCCACACTGGCTAGTGATTTTACAAAGTTAACCCTTAATTTAACATATGTTACATTTTAAAATTAAACCTATTTAAAAATTAAAACTATGTAACAAAAATGAATCCATTAATTAAGTCATGAAAGAAATGAAAGGAGGTGAATCAAATGAATCTGAACAGCGCAATCCTCTTGAACTGTATGAGGAGAATCACCAGCATTAAAACCATGACTAAACCTAACTCTATACAGTTCTTTAAAATAACAACTATATCAACAAATTTTTTTAGTGAAAATCAGGTTTGTACAGGATAAATATCAAAGCAAATTTGTCTTGTAATTGTTAGACGAATAAGTTGAGCAATCACTCAGTTAACTAGTTAACTTACAGTTGTTTGGATTCATCGTTTTCATTGTTGAGTTGAGTGAGCTGCTAGATGCTTTGTTGTTTATGAAGCATTCCCTTTGCATGTAATTCCTTTTTATCTATTCAATAATGAGATCTGTTGGGTGTGCGTTTTATGCAATTCTGTTCTGCGGTTCCTGTTAATTTCATTTCTCTGTTCTGTCAATTCGGTTTCTGTTTCTGCAGATTCGTTCTTCATGGTATCAGAGCAGGCTACAGATCTAGCCTCTGTCCAGCTTGCCAAATTGCAAAACGTTTTTCTAGCAAGCTCTATAAGAATTGCAAATCTATTTTTTTTTCTGTGCAATTTGTTTTTCCAACAAGCTATAAACTCAGAAAATATAGAAAATCTCTTAAATCTTTTCTTACACCATTAAAGAAAAGAGAGAGTTTTTTTTTTAGCCTAGATTTAGGCCACAGTATCGTGCACAGGAAGGAGCCGCTAGTATATATTTTTTGAGCAGAAAATGGCGAGCATGAGAAACCAGGCTCTCATGCAAGCACCTATTTTGAACGAGTTGAATCATAGAGCTTGGGTATCCAATATGAAAGTTTTTCTGAGCTGTCATGAATGCTTAGAGATTGTCGAAGATGGAGTTGCCTTGCTGAAAGCTGAAGATCGACATGCATTGGATCGGGATGCGAGACACACTTACACAGAAGTGGTCAAGAAAAATATAAAAGCCTTATGGCTTATCTTTCAGGGGGTGGATGAGTCCATCTTTCCGAAAATTGAAGGCGAGAGCACCGCCAAAGGAGCGTGGGATACTCTGATGAAAATCTATCAAGGAACCGAGAAAGTGAAGACCGTCAAGTTGCAAACTTTATGACGAAACTTTGAAATAATGTCTATGAAAGATACAGAGACAGTCGACCAGTTTATGACGAGTGTAAAGCACCTCGTCCATCAAATCCAAAGTCAAGGTGAAGACATTCCCGATCAGAAAATTGTGGAGAAGGTATTACGAAGCCTTCCTGAAAAATTTAATATGGTTGTTGTTGCAATCGAGGAATCGAAGGATCTGACTATGTTTACCATAGATCAGCAGATGGGCTCACTTTTATCACATGAGGCGAGATTGCAGAGAGAAAACACTTCGTTGGAATCGGCTTTCCAAACGCAAGCCACCATAAGCAAAGGTCGAGGTCGTGGTGGAAGAAGCAGAGGATGAGGAAGAGGCTGGCAGGGTAGATCCCAGCCACAGAATGCTTGTAGGTCGCATG
>JZKD02S1673503.1:514428-530399 GCA_000966675.3 Picea glauca | reverse complement strand
TCATTGGCAAACTGGTAAGAGAATTTTGCGGTATGTGGCTGGAACAGTTGATTATGGTTTATGGTATCCTTCAGAATCAAAAAGGTTTTTAGTTGGTTTTACTGACAGTGATTTTGTCGGAAGCATTGATGACAGGAAAAGCACTTTCGGTTATGCATTCCAATATGGATCAAGTCTGATTTCTTGAGCATCAAGAAAACAACCAGTTGTTACATTGTCTTCCGCAGAGGCCGAATATGTTTCAACAACTTTCGCAGCATGTCAAGCTGTTTGGATAAGAAGGTTAATGAGTGATTTATCACCAAAGAAATTGGAGCCAACTCCAATATATTGTGACAACAATTATGCAATTACATTGTCCAAGAATCAAGTCTTCAACAAAAAGAGCAAGCACATTGATATCCATTATCATTTTATTCGAGAATTGGTAAATGAAGATGTAATCACTGTAAAATTTTGTAAATCAGCAGATCAACAAGCTAATATCTTCACAAAGCCTTTGGGCACAGAAACATTTGTATCACTTGGATCTAAGCTGAGTGTTGTTAGGTTAAATGATTGTCATGCTCCAACTTAAGGGGGTGTGTTACATGAATAAGTTGAGCAATCACTCAGTTAACTAGTTAACTTACAGTTGTTTGGATTCATCGTTTTCATCACTGAGTTGAGTGAGTTGTTAGACGCTTCATTGTTTACAAAGCATTCCCTTTGCATGTAACTCCTTTTTATCTATTCAATAATGAGATCTGTTGGGTGTGCGTTTTATGCAATTCTCTTCTGCGGTTCCTGTTAATTTCGTTTTTCTGTTCTGTCAATTCGGTTTCTGTTTCCGCAGATTCGTTCTTCAGTAATGAGGGTACAAGGAATCAGGGTTCGACGTTATGATTTAAATACTATTTTATGACAACTTTTCATTTGCATACAACAAATAGGAACGGGTGTAGGAACATAGTAAAACCTATCGACAGTAAAGAATAATCGGGATTAAATGAGGTGTGAAGTACATACATGTTCCCCAAAAGGCCACGAAGTTTTATAATCAGGTGCTCCTCTTGAAGACTGATGTTGTGGTGTTTGCATTTGAGATGAGGGACGAGATACTTAAGACACCTTAGCCTCAGACCTACACAATATATACATTAGGAAAACATTACGAATTGATATTTTCTAAGAATGTACAATACATTTCACGTGCATGCGGCTGTCTGTAAAATAAAAAAACTGTAATTCGTGCATGCGGCTCTCTGTAAATTTTAAAAACTGTAATTCTTACATATCGACTAATTTGGCCAGAAAGTTCGAGCACCCATCCAGAAACTGTAATGCGGCTGTGTCTAAATTTAAAAACCTTAAATTGCCAAATGCTCACAAAATGCATGGCTCAGAGAATGCATGGCGGTTCAGTTTGTGCAGGTCGTGGCATGAGAGAAAACTGTAGTAAAGCGCCCATCTGCTGTGGAAACAATAACTTTTTTTTTTCCTTCATGCAGCTGTGTCTAAATTTAAAAATATTAAATTGGCAAACGCTCACACAATGCGTGGCGGTTCAGGTCGTGGCATGAGAGGGAAGTTCAAGGTCGTGGCATCAGAGGGTGGTAATGCCTGTAGGTCGTGGGATAAAAAATGAATGGTGGCTCAACATAAAGAGTGTGGAGTGATATCAACATGGCATGCATAGAAATTAATCCTTCTTAATCATTTGAATATGTCTATTATATATGCTTACATGCTTTCATAAATGTAAGGAAGTTATTAGCAATAAATATGTCTCATTGATTTTGGAAGATGATTAAAAATATACTAGCATCTTCAATGCTTAGTCATCAAATTAGAGTTTAAGATAAAATAAGATTAAAATATCATTAATTATACCCATTACCAATAGATGTAAGAAGTAAATATAATAATATAATATAATATAATCAAAGTTCACCATCCACGTATTATTCATGCACAGACTCCAGAAATCATGTATCATGCATGCATAGACTCCATCTCTCATATAAAGAGTGTCTCAATGAGGGAAAGAGGGGGCCAAGTGTTGCTTGCAAGTGATATTCATGGGTCTGATATTCCTTCTCACTTCCTTATCACGGGTCTGCGTTGAAAGTGATTCGGCCACGTATTATTCATGCACAGACTCCACAAATCATGTATCATGCATGCATAGACTCCATCTCTCATACAAAGAGTGTCTCAATCAGGGAAAGAGGGGGCCAAGTGTTGCTTGCTAGTGATATTCATGGGTCTGATATTCCTTCTCACTTCCTTACCACGGGTCTGCGTTGAAAGTGATTCGGCTACCTGGTAGTATGTATGTAGGGTGTTGTCTTTATAGTTTCTTTGTTTCCAGCCTGTCAGTAATCAAAACAGTTTTACTGGCCTACCCAGAATATGAAGAAGATGCAACGATTTCCAGATTTGATGTTTCTACAGGATTTGAAATGGGATGTGAAGAAGATGCAACGATTTCCAGATTTGATGTTTCTCCAGGGTTTGAAATGGGATGTTGGTTTGTAGATTGTGAATTATCCTGGGGATCGATTGCTATCTCTTTAAGGCATTAGCTATCCGTTGTTGAGATATGGCCTTCTTCATGTGAGACCCCAACTGCATAGTTCACCTAGTCAGTTTTGAGAGCACAATTCTCTATACTTTTGGTTTAATAACAGTATGATTACTTGTATAATTTCGCTAAAATACTTAATTTAAATTTTGGTTTATATATAGTAAAGTAGAATGAACTATACCGAAAGCAACCAAGTTTCGATATATCTATCTATCGTCTCCCCAAAGAAGCTTGGGTAACAACAGAATGATCGTATCTCTGTAGGATGGATTCCTCGGCCCTTATAAAAAGGAGGTTTTGCAAAATGAAAACAGAAAATGAGAAAATTTTGATGAGAATCTATTCCACCCAAAGTTGGACGAACAGAATCGGGATAACCAAAAACGAAAACAACATAATCGAAGTTTCTTACCGGATCAGAGCAATGGGAGGAAGCAAGTTAAGAATCAGCCTTTTGGGAACCGGTATGAGCACAACATTGTGTTCAACTAGACATAATGGCCACTAATATCACTCAAAATAAACAGAAAGCCAAAGCACCGGCGAAGGGCGATTGAAATCTACTAAGATGATTTCCAGAGTGATTACTTGGTGCCTACGTAAATCGATGTGTAATCTGCCAATCTTGGATCCTCCTACCCTCTGGAAGAGATGAACGGGGTGATCCATCAGAGTTGGCTGAGCACCAGGACTTACTGTTCGGTCGGTGGGGGAGCCGCGCGTGAAAACTACAGGTCGGTGGGGGAGCCACGCTTGAAAGACTACAGTTCTGATACTATATAAAACTACTAAATCGACTACATCGGGAGTTGGCGTAGTTAAGATCCAACGGGTAAGTGATAAATTCATAAACGCTTATTTATTCTGGTTTCCTGATGTTTTATTTTTAGTTTGATCATATATTCAAACAGATATAGGCTTAACAGATAGAGGAATCAATCAAACTAGTGCAAGCATCCTTGCTTATTCTAGCATCCCTTAGCGTAGACTCATCAACAGATTTTTCGTACTATTCCCTCAACAGATTTTTCGTAGTATTCCCTCAATTATGCATGTTCCACAGATCATATGAGAACAATGTTCTTATTCTGCGCGTCATCTTCCGCAGATCATATGTGAACAATGTTTTACTTCAAGGATAGACGGGACGGGGTAAGAGAACCGGGAGCTGGAAGAGGATTAAGATCTGGAGGAAGATGGGCTTCTATTCCTCCATTGTTCCTCATACTTTAATAGCCTGGCAAAGCCGCATGCAATCAACAGGTGGACAGGGCAACTACAACAGGTGGACAAGGCAGCTACAACAACTGGACACCGCAAAGAATAAACACGGATAATGAAATGAAACTTACAATAGGATAAATGTATAAACATTAAATGTTTATGAAAGCATTAATTCACCTCAAGCAATGTAATAAGGATATCTCTTCCATTTTCCTAACTTTGAAATTAAAATTCTCGTAAAAATTGCTCCCTGCTTTTATATGATGCCAAATAAAAAGTAAATATTTTATATTAGTCGATATCTCTTTTTAAAATTTATTTTATTAGAAGTTATAAAGTGTTTTAACTCGGTAACTTAAGATATAACCATAAAAAGTATTTTGGACTAGTGCAAAACTAATGCCCAGACTAAAAACCATTTACTATAAGTCCCTATTGTCCGAAGGGCAGGGACTAATAAAATTATACCTCTTACAAACCGTACTAATATGAAGCCCAACATAATTGAGGAAGCAAAAGTAGGGATCCCTGCATAGGAAACATCTTATAAAACTAATATCTTAGTCAAGATTCAAGGTTTAGATGTTCTGGAAACTTAACAGATCGATGGTAATAAGTTCTAACATGAACTAAAATAATTAGTAGTTTATCAGCAGCGTATTGAAAACCTATGAATACCTTTTCGGAATAATCATGTATCATAACTGAATCGCACCGTTATGTACAGAAATCCGTTATAACGGTATGGGATCCCTTTTGCTGCTATATTAACCTGTTCCAATGAACACAGAAGCGTGGGGGTGCTTTGCATTGGAAGTATATCAATCCCTCCACCCTCCAAATAGTCACAGTTTTCTCCTAGTAAAAACCATGGCAAACACTGAAAGCAAGACTTCTCAGCTTATTGAAATCACAGGCCTCACAAAGACTGAGGCGGTGCAGCTTTTGGAGGTGGGTAATCTATAATCTCTCTCGTTCATATTTTGCCATCGTTCATATTTTGCCAAAGGTTTTGGATGATAATTTTACTTGTTTATCTCGGCCTCTATCCTCTCAATTTCTGTCTACTTCCGATGGCTGCACTTCTAAGATTTATTGTTCAGGAGAGTTAATATGATGGATGAACATGATTGAATTTCCAATCTTTGCAGGCAACGGATTGGGTAGTTGAAGAGGCATTACAACTTTTCTTCACAATAGGTCGCCATGGTCTTAGGTCATATAACTTGCATTTCCTTGTTCTATTTATAATATTCAATATTGTATGTGATTTTAAAATCTGTATTGGACATGATTTTTTCCGTTGTGTTCATTTGTTTTCATCTAAGTGTATGCAAGGAATATGGACTCTTACCACGAATTTTGAGTTGTTCCATTTTAACCTAAGATTTATCGAGTAGTTTTAATATTGGTGTAGTCTAATCTCAAGTTATCAACTACTGAAATCTAAAAATGAATTTATGGGGATTTTCTGGATTAAACTGATTTGAAAATATGTATATAGTGAAAAGATTAGAGAACTTTATTTAGGTTTTATAAATTATTGATTGCAATGCAGGGATGCGTTACCACCGCAAAATCAATGGCGTTCTGTTCAGCTTGACCACCTTAGCGAGTCTGCTCTCCTGGATGATATTACTGGTGTAGGTCCTGAAACTTCAACTCCCACAAGGTATATGATCGAAACTTCTTCTTGTCAAAGGTCTATGATCCTTGAGTTTAAACTGATGTATCCAACATCAAACTGTATATTACGTCTGATAATTTCAAATGTGTATCACTATAGCCCTGGCAAATCGGGACTTTCTCGTAATGAAGACGATGATGACGAACCAGTCACTCCTGCGGGACAAGTTTTTCCAGGCACAGCTCGCTCCCCTGGCCAATCGGGACTTCCCCGTAATGAATACAATGTTGAGGAACCAGTCACTCCTGAGGGCCAAGTTCTGCGAGGTCGTTTTTCGCCAGAAAACCCGTTACGGTATCTCAAACATAATTACCTGTAGCTTCTTCAATGATATATTAAACTATGTATAGATCATGCGTTTTTCATTTTCAATTTCATTTTTACTTGTAATTTCATGGCAGGCGACGCGCTCGAGCCATAGAATCTGAACGACCTGTTCATTTAATCTCCGGCGGTAGCTTTCACGCGGTATTTTCCATTTTTCGTCCTAATTCGAGTCCTGTGTTTTTGTCTGTATTGGTTAAGGCTTCAAAGTCCAATTTCGGAATTATTAATGAGGCTGCCATGCAGGTCAAAGATCTGGCTGAAAGTAAAGGAAAGTGGATATTGGCAAATGTCCAAGCAGATGAATCAGAGTCTCGCGAGGTTGTAAATCTTATGAACATCATAAATATGAAACGATGGTTTTAATTATATAAAACTTTTGCAATGAACGATGATAAGTTATTGCAGGTTTTGGTAAAGAATTAACACAGGCAAAAGACTAATCATTTTCTTCTAAGATGAAGAGGACTATCGTATTCTATTAAGATTATCTCTACTGAATTTTTTAATGAGTTGTCTTCTTGCAGCAGCTTATCAAGACCGTTTTCCGAAATTCTGAAATTCAAGACATAATCGAGAAACATTTTATTTTATGGCAGGTTAGATTTTTTTTTTTTTTAATTTTCTTCATAATTTATGGTGGGCTAACTCGGGATTAATCTTTGCAATCTTCTCTCCAGTTATATCGGAAGGTTTTTTGGTTATCTATTTGCGAAACTCATACTACCCGTAAATAAAAATCTGGATTCAAACATGTTTTTTTTGGGCTAGAAAACTAAACTCAAAAAGAAAGATTGCGGTGGACGAGTTAGCATACTCCTAATTTTATGTTCTCGAGTTAGCATACTCCTAGTTTTATGGCCTATTAAGGATACTACACAGAAACGACAAAAATATCATATAATTCCCTATAGATTTTATCATATCCTTTTGGAATGGTATTGCAGACTTATGATTATTCTGAGGAAGGACAGAAGATAAGCCACTGGTACAAAATCGACAAGAAGCCTGCTGTTCTTGTYGTAGATCCTCACACAGGATATAAAATGGATCATGTAGAAGGCAGTGTTGATACCCAGAAATTGATCGAGGTTTGTTGTTTTACTGACTTGATTGGTTTAGATATGCCTAGTTTTATGTCTGTTGTTCTGTCGCAGATAATATTCTTACATTTAACATAGTCCTCTCAAGATTATATTTTATCATCCTTAAAAACAGTTACATCGAAGACAATATGATTTAATGTTAGTTCCACTGGCAATCTTCTCAGATTTTGCGTCCCTACACGGAGAAGGAGCCCGTGAAGCATTTGAAAGATAGTGAAAATCCCTCTTCTGTTGCGCCTGGAGAAGTTGGGAGGAACGAATATCCAGCTTTGCCACGAGAGCCTGCTAGAGGCATGCCTGGAGTTGTGAACATAGTAATTCGTTTACCTTATGGGAGGAGGATTCAGAGACAATTCCTTGCTACGGACCCCATTCAGGTTTTCCCTTTTTTAACGTATTTTTCCATGGTCTGGTGTTTTTGTTATCTTCCATTATTTGTCTGCTAATTTCATCCTTTTACATGGTTCAATATTGCAGGTACTTTGGTCTTTCGCTGCCACTGAAATTCCAGAAGACAAAGAATTTGTGCTCGTCTCTCCTACACGGGGATTGAAATTGAATTTTGACGACCAAAAAAGCATTGAGGAAGCTGGCGTTGCCGATTCTGTTCTTACGTTGTTCTTCCGGAAATAAATATGCACATAAACGTTGTGTGTTATTCTTGTACTATTTGAAAACCTGGTATTTAACAATGTAACGCCATGATTTACAGTTTTTCTACAACTATTTTTTAATGGAAAAATGGATTCTATAACGCCATGGATGCTAGCACAAAAATATATTTTTGAAGAATTTCAATCCAAATAAGTTATTTTAGAATGTACAACTATTTTTAAATGAAATAAATGGATTTTATAATTTCATGGCAATAATCACTTTATATCACACTTTATCTTAGAATGTCTAGTTGATATCCATATTAAATCTCAATTTCAAAAGCTGTATTACACTAACAACGTTCTTACCCCTTTAACTCAACTAAACTAACCCTTTAACTTAGTTCTTTATATTGCAATTTATCTTAGAATGTCATAATATATCTATTAGATCTCAATTTCAAAATAATTGTCCCACCATCTAGAAGCAATAAAAAAAATTAGATATTAGATCTCAATTTAAAATATCTACCAAGAAGCTATATCACACTACTAACCTTCCTAACCCTAAAAAAAACATTTTATATTGCACTTTATCTTAGAATGTCATCATATATCCATGATCTCAATTTCAAAAGATTTGTCATACTACCACATAACTTAACTCGAAGCACTTTATATCACACTTTATCTTAAAATATTAGCATATATTCACATTATATCTCAATTTCAAAATATTCCAATATTGGGTTTCCCAAGTCACATCTTGTCTTCATTTTTGTTCTTTCATTTCAATTTCAATTATTTCCCATAAATTTGAGAACTTAGCTAGAAATAGTAAATCTAAGATCTAAGGTATTAAACTACACAATAAAATATTTCATAATATTGTAAGATCTGTTGTGAAAAACTATTTCAATGGAATAACCACAACAATTTACAAATTACTATGAGGATTTATATGGAACGAAGCTCCTAAATCAATCAACCAACTTGTGTTGATTTCTACCTTTACTAGCATATCTTCCTCTAAATCTACATTTCCTCATTTAAATCTCTCATCATTTTCACTCCTTAGAACAACCTGTCGTCACCAAGATTCTGTTAGCAATATCCTAACATGACGTAATTAGCAATATCCTAGCATCAACTAGTATCGGAAACTATAAGACCAACAACAACATTTCTTGAATGAAAGTCTAAATGCTATTGCAAAGAGGTCTCACACGAGATCAACATAGTGAGATCATTTATATGAGAAGATATGTCATAAGAATGTCATCATAGGTCTCAATCACAAAGTTAACCCTTTAACTTTACAATCAAAATTCCGAAACAACATTCAACATCACACTAACTACAATAGCATTTGTAATTTTCAATGATATATATCATTTTTTATTTTCAAAAATTCTAATGCCACAAACCAAGCTAATTACATACCACGCTCAATCATTGAAAAAAATACTAATACAATCTAAGAATGTGGATAACTAATAGGAAGCCCAACATAATTGAGGAAGCAAAAGTAGGGATTCTTACATAGGAAACCTCTTACAAACCCCACTAATAGGGATCCTTGCATAGGAAGCCTCTTACAAACTAATATCTTAGTCAAGTTTCAAGGTTAAGATGTTCTGGAAGCTTAACAGATTGATGGTAATGAGTTCTAACATGAACTAAAATAATTAGTAGTTTATCAACACCGTATTGAAAACCTATGAATACCTTTTTAGAATAATCATGCATCATAACTGAATCACACCGTTATGTACATAAATCTATTATAACGGTATGGGATCCCTTTTTATACTATATTAACTTGTTGCAACGAACACATAAGCGTGGGGGTGCATTGAATTGGAATCCTATCAATCCCTCTACAAATAGTTACAGTTTTTGTTGTTTTTGTTGGTAATTGATTTAATCTTGTCAATCATATGACATGATGCAATCCATCAATCCAGTTATGTACATAAATCTGTTATAACGGTATGGGATCCCTTTTGATACTATATTAACTTGTTGCAACGAACACATAAGCATGGGGGTGCATTGAATTGGAATCCTATCAATCCCTCTACAAATAGTTACAGTTTTTGTTGGTAATTGATGTAATCTTGTCAATCATATGACATGATGCAATCCATCAATCCAGTTGCAGTTTTCTTTTATGTCTTTTAGTGTTCAGATATAGATTGTCTAACTAAATAATGCATGCAAAATGCATGAGTAGTTTTCTAAAATAAATTGTTGTAAGTGTTCAATCAGGAGCAACTAACTGTTTTTTCTATGAGGCTATGTATTGTTATAAAGATCAAGTTTGATCACAATGAACACAACCTTTTCATTCAATTACCTGAATGATAATTATTTCTTATTTCTATGATATTGTGATTTAATCATTTAGTATTTAGTATATTGTTATGCTATTCTAATTAAATGATTATCTAGTTCATAGATAGGGTTGCATGGATCATTCATTTGGTATCAGAGCTTGTTTTAGGGTAATCATGTCAAACTCTAATTCATTACCCATTCTAGAATTTAATGGAAGTGATTATGATTATTGGTGAAGATGATGAACCTTTTGATAGGGAAAGATCTATGGGAGATTGTAGAAATGGGTTATACAGAGCTAGAGGATTGGACCATTGTTAATGCAAATGATAGAGTAGCTAAGAAGGAATCTAGAAGGAAGAAAGCTCAAGGTTTATTTCATATTCAAATTTCTCTTGATAAAATCTTGTTTCCAAGAATTGCAGGTGCAAAGACAGCCGCAAATGCCTGGAAGACTCTACAAGAATCTTACCAAGGCAATGATCAAGACAAAGTTGTCAAGATACAAACATTGAAAAGAGAATTTGAGAGTTTAAAGATACAAGAAGCTGAAAATGTAAGTGATTATTGCGTGAGAGTAAAATATGTAGTCAATAAGATGGCTACTCAGAAATTGTGGACAAAGAGGTTTTGATTAAAAAGGTTTTGAGGTCTCTAACACCAAGGTGGAACCATGTTGCCATAATCATTTAAGAAAACAAGGATTTGTTTACTTTTCAGTTTGATCACCTAGTTGGATCTCTTCAAAATTGGTGAGAAACTGGCGAGAAAGATTTTTCTTCAAAATTGCAAATTAAAGAATGAAGATGTCAACACTAGCAGCAAAAGAAACCAAAGCCAAGGTAGAGGTCAAAATCAAAATTATCCAAGAGGAAAATGGAGAGGCATATTTGATAAAATAAATATCCAATTTTATTATTGTAAAAGGTATGGTCACTTTGAAAGGGATTATAGATTAAAATAAGATAATAATAACTAAGTTGTTAATTATGATCAAGAAGGTGATGAAGCCTCTCCAAAAAATTTATTTTTATCTTATGACAAAGCTGAAAATGGCACTAAAGATATTTGGTATTTAGATTCAGGGTGTTCTAACCATATGTCAGGAAATAAGAAGCTATTTTCTACAATGGATGAGAGTTTCAAATCCAAGATCAAGTTGGGTGATGACAAAGAATTGGAGATTTCCGCAAAGACATTTATTACAATCAAGAATTAAAGCATAATTTATTGAGTGTTCACCAATCGTGTGAGAAAAACGATAAGGTGGTGTTTGAAAATCAACAATGTACAATTTATGATAAGAATAGAGGCAATAGTGTGGTTACAGTTGTGCCTATGTCAAATAATAAGATGTTCCGATTGATGTTTGGAGAACATAACAACCATCTTGTCAATATGGCATATGAAGAAAAAAGTTGGTTGTGGCATCTTAGGTATGGCCATATGAATTTTCATAGTTTGAAGCTTCTAACATCAAAAGAATTAGTTTATGGTTTGCCTAAAGTTCAAGAACATAAGGATATTTGTGAAGGATGTGCTAAAAGAAATCATGCAAGAGAGAAATTTTCAAAAGGAAATGCATGGAGGGCCCAATATCCACTTCAGTTAGTTCACTTAGACATTTGTGGTCCTATGCAGACAAAGAGTTTGGGTAATTCATAATATTTTATTACTTTTATTGATGATTAGTCATGAAAGTGTTGGGTTTATTTTTTTAATACTAAGGATGAAGCCTTTGATACATTCAAGAGATTTAAATCCCTTCTGGAAAATGAAAGAGGTTGCAAAATCAAGTTCTTAAGGACTGATCCTCGAGGAGAATTTTGTTCAAAATATTTTCATAATTATCATGATATGAATGGCATGAAAAGACAACTCACCACTGCTTACACGCGTCAACAAAATGGAGTAGCAAGGAGGAAAAATCATACAGTGGTGGAAATGGCTAGAAGTATGTTACAAACCAAGGGATTAAGCAATTCTTTTTGGGGTGATGCAATTGCTACATCTGTATATATTTTCAATAGATCTCCCACAAGTGCACTTGATATGATGACTCCATATGAAGCATGGTATGAAAAAATTTATAATGTTAATCATTTCAGAGTCTTTGGTTATGTAGCCTATGTTCATGTAGTTGATAAAAAGAGACAAAAGTTAGATCCAAAAAGTGAGTCATGCATTTTTGTTGGATATAGTGAACAAATTAAGGCTTATAGATTGTATAATCCCCTCACTAATAACATTTTTGTGTCAAAAGATGTAATTTTTTATGAAGGGGGAGTTTACGGTCATCAAAAATGCCATGATGATATGTCTAAATCTGTTTTGGATAGGGATATTGTTGATGATATTGATAATGAGCATCCCACTAATATTTTAGTTCCAAGTGCTACAAATCCATGAAGTATCCCCTCATTTAATTCTTCAGTTCCAAGTGCAAGCCCAACATCAAATTCAAGTTCTGTAAGGAAGGTAAGAAGATGAAGTGACATTTATCAAAGGAATAAAAGTCCAACACATGAAGAAAATCCAAGAGGTGAGACAGTAAATTTTTCTTTACTTTACAAGGTTGATTTTGAACCATCATTTTTTAAAGATGCATGTACTAATGAGGTTTGGTTGCAATAAATGCAAAAAGAGATAGATTCTATTCACATGAGTGGTACATGGGATCTTAGAGAACTTCCACATGATAAGAAAAATATTGGTATAAAATGGGTCTACAAGACTAAGTACAATAATAATGGGAGTGTTGAAAGACACAAGGCAAAATTAGTTGCTAAAGGCTTCAAAGAAAGGTATGGAATTGATTATGAAGAAACATTTGCACGAGTTGCAAGACAAGAGACTATTAGAATGATGATTTCATTAGCATCTCAGAAGAAATGGATCATTCATCACATGGATGTGAAACATGCCTTTTTGAATGGGTACTTAGAAGAAGAAGTGTTTGTAGAACATCCACGAGATTTTTAAGTGCAAGGAAAAAAATATCAAGTATACAAGTTGAATAAGGCTTTGTCTGGCCTAAAGTAAGAACCAAGAAGATGGTATGCTAGGATTAATGGATTTTTTCAGGAGAGTGGCTTCAATAGAAGTAAAAGTGAACGTACACTTTACTACAAACAAGAAGGTAATGATATTCTTATTGTAAGTCTATATGTTGATGACTTATTATATATGGGTAGTAGTTCTAAGATGAAGGATGAATTCAAAATTGCTATGATGAATGAATTTGAGATGAAAGAATTGGGTCTCATGCAATATTTTTTGGGTATGGAGGTTTATCAAAATGAGGATGAAATTTTCATTTGTCAAACAAAGTATGCAAAAGATATGTTGAAGAAATTTGATATGGTAGATTGTAAACCAGCCTCCACTCCAAATGCTCATGGAAATGTGTTGTGTAGAGATGATGGTGTTGAAATTGTTGATCAGGCAACATACAAAAGTATTGTTGGAAATTTGATGTTTCTAACCCACACAAGACCTGATATTGCTTATTTAGTTTCTATTATTTCAAGATACATGACAGAGCCATCTGAAATACATATGAAGGAGGCCAAGAGGATTTTGAGGTATGTGAGAGGAACTCTAAATTTTGGTATTCATTACTACACTTCTAAAAGGTTTAATCTTGTTGGATTTAGTGATTCTGTTTGGGGAGGTAGTTTGGATGATCGAAATTCTACATCTGGTAATTGTTTCTCTTTTGGTTCGGGTTTGATTACTTGGAGTTCAAAGAAGCAAGGTATAGTTCCACTTTCATCCACATAAGCAGAATACGTTGCAATCACCTCAACGGGTACACAATCATTATGGCTTAGAAAAGTTCTAGAAGAAATTGGAGAGAAACAAATTCATCCTATAGTGATATTTTGTGATAACACTAGTGCCATCAAATTGGCCAAGAATCTAGTCCATCATAGCAGGACAAAACATTTTGATTTAAAGTATCATTTCATTAGAGATTTGGTGCAAAATAAGGAAGTAGAACTATGTTATATAAAGTCTCAAGAGCAACGTCCAGACATTTTCACTAAAGCAGTTGCTAAAGTCTAGTTTTTGAAACTTCGAGATCAGATTGTGAGCTCTCTCACCATCAAGGAGGAGTATGTTGGTAACTGATGCAATCTTGTCAATCATATGACATGATGCAATCCATCAATCCATTTGCAGTTTTCTTTTATGTCTGTTAGTGTTCAGATATAGATTGTCTGATTAAATAATGTATGCGAAATGCATGAGTAGTTTTCTAAAATAAATTGTTGTAAGCGTTCAATCAAGAGCAACTAATTGTTTTTTCTATGAAACTATGTACTATTATAAAGATCAATGTTGATAACAATGAACACAACCTTTTTATTCAATTACCTGAATAATAATTATTTCTTCTTTCTATGATATTGTGATTTAATCATTTAGTATTTAGTATATTGTTATGTTATTCTAATTCAATGATTATTTAGGTCGTAGATAGGCTTGTATTTGTCCTTCAATTTTCTCCCTTTAAAAACCATGAAAAACTCCCAAAGCAAGACTTCTCAGCTTATTGAAATCACAAGCCTTATAAAGACTGAGGCAGTCCATCTTTTGGAGGTGGGTAATCTATAATCTCTCGTGTTCATATTTTGCCAAAGGTTTTGGATGATAATTTTACTTGTTTATATCGTCGTCTATCCTGTCAATTTCTATCTACTTCTGATGCCTGCACTTCTAATATTTATTGTTCAGGACAGTTAGTATGATGAATAAACATGATGGCTGCATTTCTAAGATTTACTGTTTAGGAAAGTTAATATGATGAATAAACATGATTGAATTTCCAATCTTTCCACGGAACAGATTGGGTAGTTCAAGAGGCATTACAACTTTTCTTCACAATATGTCGCAATGGTCTTAGGTCATAAACTCGCATATCCTTCTTCTATTTATAATATTCAGTATTGTATGTGATTTTTCAATCTGTATAGGACATGATTTTTCTCGTTGTGTTCGTTTGTTTTCATCTAACTATATGCAAGGAATATGGACACTTACCACGAATTTTGAGTTGTTCCATTTTAACATAAGATTTATCAAGTAGTTCTAATATTGGTGTAGTCTAATCTCAAGTTCTCAACTACTGAAATCTAAAATTCCATCCACCTTTCTAAATTTATGGGGATTTTCTCGGCAAAAGTGATTTGAAAAAATGTATATAGTGAAAATATTAGAGAACATTATTTAGGTTTTATAAAGTATTGATTTTAATGTAGGGATGTGTTACCACTGCAAAATCAATGGCGTTCTATTCATCTTGACCACTTTTGTGACAATCGGGTCTCCAAAATTTCGAAAATCATTTTTTTGGCCGAACTAATTTTTTTTTGGCCAAAAGTACTATTTTTTGGCCAAAAACTCTTCCGGATGAACCTTTGAATGTCAAATCGAACGACCCCCTGACGACCCCCTCAATTTCCATGTAGAATTTTAGTTGGAAGGATATTTTTTCATCTGATAACCTTTTTTTGGCCGAAAGATATTTTGGCCGAAATAATGTTTCGACTGAAATAATCTTTTGGACGAAATATTATTTCAGCCGAAATATTTGTTCGGCTGAACAAATCTTTATATATTACCTGCACATTGCCCATGCAATAGTTTTTGTGATTTCATAGTTTGTTGTGCGGAGAGCGTTTGGTGTTGTAGGCCCGTGTTGTAGGGGTTTGTTGTAGGCATATGTTGTAGGCGTGTGTTGTAGGTGATTGCTGTAGGTGTGGTGTTGTTTGCGATGGACTTTGGAGCAACGGTCGCGCGGTGTTGTGGACGTTGGAGCAGCGGCCATTCTTTCAGGTATGTGTATTTTAGAATTATAGATTAGAAATTAGATTTTTAATTTAGATTTAGGGTAGAATTGTAAATTAGAATTATAGAATAGACTTTAGTTGTTTTTTTTTTCTATATTGTTGACAGGGCCATATTCGCCCCTTTCCATTATGTTTAAATGTGTTTAAATTTTAACCTTTAAAATAGGGCCAAATTTTAAATTTTTAAACAAAGTCGAATATCAAATTTGTTTAAATTTTTAGAAAATTTATATTTTTAGTTAAAAAATCAAGATTAGAAATTTTGTTAGA
>JZKD02S1673503.1:470954-496618 GCA_000966675.3 Picea glauca | reverse complement strand
AAAAATTCTCAACATTTATCTTTCAACATATAAATTGTTATTCCAATAAAAACTTGAATAAACATCAATTACCTTATTCAACAAAAACCAAAAAGATGATTTGGAACTTTGTTTATGTGTTCTAGAAAACCATCATGTATCGATATCGATCGTTCGATTAATCCTATGGAACAGAGGGAAGAAATAAAGAAAGAAAAGAATACAACTACAATCAGTAATAGAAATGCTTTGAAATCCCTATCCCCAAGCTCATATATGTTTGTCCATCCGATAAATTGTGTTAAATGTGTTTGGCCGAAAGTCTATTTATACAGTTTTGCGCGAAATGAAATGATACGATGTGTGTTTTCATTTTTTTCGATCGAAAGAATTCGTTCAACCGCCTTTCAGCTGAAAGAAGGTTGTTTTGGTTGAAAACCTTGGAAACCGTCCAGTTTTGACAATTTCCATTAGATTTTAGTCTTTTGACCGAAGGATTATTTTGGCTGAAAACATGAAATTAGGAATGAAAACAAAAACTAGAGAATTGCCCCAACTTACCTAAGATTTGGAGGTTGCAGACTCCTAGAAATACTGAGAATTTGGTTTAAAAAATGACACTAACATTTCCAAAATTGAATCTACTTTCAATTCCTATAATTTGTTTTCATTTTCTTTATTTTTATCTATATTTATTTAATTTAAATAAAAAACACTACATAATATATTCATCAGACATTATGATTCGGTGAAATGAAATATTGGTATCTAAAGTGTCTTTAAGAGCCACTGTGATGGAATTTTCAAACCTGGTCTAGTTTTCTCCACTGACTAGGATGATGTTACATTCTCATCAATGTTTAACCTTTCAATGCTCTCAATCACATCATATAATTGAACTCTTTGTTCTAATGAAGAGACTAGATATTGTTCGTGAGGGGTACATGGAAATTCAAAAGGAGATTATAGATATTCATCAAATATAGGGATCCCCCTTTCAATATAAGGAATTTCATCATCAAAATCATGATATGTATTTACATGGGTGAAATTATCCAGATGATCAAGTTGTCACTCAATAGTCTTCTCATTCTTGGTGGATTCAAGAAAGATCACATCTCTTGAAAGAATGAACTTATTTTTTAGATCATCATAAAGACGACATTCCTTCATGGTATTTGAGTACCCCAGGAATATGCACTTTCTTGCACCAATATTTTTTCTTTAATCCTTAGGAATTAAGGAATAGCAAGTGGAACCAAAAAACTAGAGATGCATTAGCGAAGGAATGTGGCTATTTCATATTTCATAAGGATTATTGTTTCCGAGAGCATGATATGTACTCCTGTTTCTCACATATACTGCACATAGAACTGCATCAGCCCAAAATATAACTTCACATTCTTGAAAAATAATGTTGAACGTACCATATTCAAAAGTGTCATGTTCATTCTTTCTATTACACCATTATGTTGAGGATTGTATGGAATAGAGGTTTGATTCTTGATCCCATGTTGGAAAAGATAGATTTCAAAGTCATTTGAAGTGTACTCCCTTTGGTTATCAGTATGAAGAGAGCCAATATGATATTGAGCTACTTTTTCAATCAATAGATGAAACATGGTTCAAATTCTTGAGATTTTTGTTTCAACAAATACACCCAATACATCCTGGTGTAGTCATAAATAAAAGTGATGATATATATGTGCTCTCAAAGTGGAATCATGAAAAGGATGTTGGTTGTGTTTTCCAAAGATACAAGGCTCGCATTAATGCAAATTTCTTCGAATGGTAAGTTCACCAAAAACACCATTTTTATTCAACACAGAAAGACTATCATAATTGATGTTACCAAATATGGTATTCCACAAAGAGACTAGAAGACAATGTACCTCCATTATGGTGAGAAAGGTATGTATAATTATATGCACATGGAGATGCAATGTACCTAACACCCTTGTTGAGTCTCATCACTATGGAAAATGAAGTTACTTTATAAATATGAGTTTAAATATGCACCATACATATAAAAGGAACCAAGGGGTAGCAAGTCCACAAAAATTACGAAAAAACAATGTGTTGATTTATCCATGCATCTACAACATTTATAAATTCATGAATGCATGAAAACCTAACAACACATAACACAACATTAAATGGAATAATCATAAATCACACAACAACAACAATTATCTATTTATAAATGTAATTCAACTGGCTACCTACAAAGAATGAACCTCCCTCTCATCCATAATCACTATTACACCAAATATCAACATCAGGCCAATGCTGAGCTAAGGCTATGAGTCCAAAAGGAGATCTATTCCTTTGGGTATCCACTCTCCACACTCAATAACCCAAACCCAGGATCTACTCCTACAACAATGCCAATCCATTAGCTCTCTCTTCCCCACAATCTGCACAACCCAAGGAATGTACCCCCTTCACTGCTCACAGTCCTTCAAGCTATACGCTTCATTTATTATGGGTTCCAGTGCACTTGGTTAGCCACAAATATCTTGTCTAGGGACTTCTTACGAGGAAAATCACTCTATGGCATGGGGTAAACTACAACAGAAAAAAATGACTGGAGAAATCAACTCTAATTTCAAGTATGATATATAAAGAAATATGCTAACAAAACAAGATATAGAGATTACCTCGTCCTGATGTTTGATGAAGTCCATCATTGAGCACTCGACTCAAAGAAATACACCTGAAACTTGTCCTCAACAACCAAGATACACAAGAATATGGTGATAATATATAAAATTAGCACATATAATAACATAATCCATCAATATTAATAATAAATATGACCATGGAATAACAATTCAAACATTTGAAAGACATTAATTGGACGATAAAGGAGTATTTCTATTAAAATGTAGTCAACATAAGTGTATGAATGACAAACTTCCATGTCGACACATTCAGAACCGAGAAACTAAGTCCCTTCCAGATGGGCCTCCACCAATTCAATCTTCCACCAAAGGCAAGATCATATAAGAGAGTCAATGAGGTTCTCCATTAAATAAGGAAGAGCTTGGGGGCTGAAGAATATGTTCAGACTTAAAAGAACAAAGGGATGTAGACTCAATATGAAGTGAATAATTAGTCTAGAGTAACTTTTCTCTCAAAGTTGAATTCTTCTCCTCTTCTCCATAGCTTGGATAAGGCCCATTTATATCGTTCAAATGGAACTAAAGGGTCGAGTCAGAACGTTTCCATTATATGGAAGGTTAAGGATCATGGATCCTGTGACATGACATGGAAACCCGACACCATTTTTTAATTTTGAGAAAAAAACCCAATGTGCACAGGTTGTAATGTTGCAACCTACATATACATATAATGTATAGATCTTAGGGCATGTATGTGTGGAAAAATATGTTTTTTAGTTCTAGGAATTGCAAAAGGGGACTTCAAGTCTGCATAGGGAAATGGAAATGGCCTCATGAGCAAGTTTGCATGAGGTGAGGAAATATTTCTATAACAGATGCCCCATATTGTGTGAGGTCATAGGAGTATTTGCAATGGTTGAAATACATTATAATTCACAAAAGTGGAGTAATGTAGACCCAATTGGATGAACTAGTTGCTCATAAGAATATTACAATCCATAATGAATTTTTACACATGGCTGCCAATTTGAATTACACTGCAGATCCATGTGGAAATATACTAAAAAATTGTTTATGGCCATGAATAGGCAATACAAAAATAGATACATGCCATAGGCTGTCATAGTTATGAATAAGGCCCAGTGAAAACTAGTCTCAAAATAAATCTAAATATATCTATATACAATGGAGTACAATTTGATCTCCCATGATCATTGAATTCATATAGATATTGGTCCAATGAATGATAGCAATAACTCAGGAAAGCTGCAACTATGAACTAACATCTTCAAGTCTTCTACATGATCCGCCAAATGTGCAATTCTACATCGTGTTAATAAAGGATTTGGTGTTGAACATAATGAGACTTCGTTTGATTACCAGTCATTAAGGTATACTGTTAACAAATGAGACACAATGTACTGATAATGAAAGTAGGTATCAAGGCATTGAATACATTCTTACAAGTGTGAATAAAGTTTTTGAGGTTGAACACTTGAAGAATACATCGATCGAGAGACATTGATGCATTCCCAACTTTTGATGGCGAGAGAACCTACCACTGATGACTGCAAGACTCTAGGTACTCATAGGACTCTAAGTCTCATTTCGAGAATAGATGGGATGAATTCGATGAAATGAGATATACGGAAAGGAGAGAATTAAGGAATCTCTCATCATTCAAAATGAGGTATAAAGAAGGATCTTGATGATTTGGAAGAATTCAGACGAGGAACATGTTCACAAACCAATGACTATGTGTGTCTTCCGCATGCACCAGATGCAAGTAGTACATGAAAAAGCCCCCCTAAATAGCAGCCAATGAGGAAAACTTTCGACAAAGGAGAGGAAACCACCAATAAATCTAATGGAATCCAAGACATTGCACCAATCTCCATGTGTGAATAGATTTCTTGCCATTGAACAAAAGGGAAACCCCCCAGTCAATGACCAACGAGGAGATGTTGACTATTGGGTTCAAGGGTACCTACCCATAAGGAAATTAGGACTAGGGTGCGCGGTAGGATTACAACTTCATGTAATTCTAAGACACACTAAGGGTTTGGCCAACATCCAAAGTCCATATTTCTAAGAAATTTTTGGCATAGGTTGATAGACATGCTTTGAACAAGAGCATGAGACATATGGATGACTTTGGAAGCATAGACTCAATGGTGAAACTTTGTGATGTAGGAGGTACCAATCAAACTCTCCATAGGGAATGGAAGAGTAAGGAGTCAGGGGAGTAATTTCTCAATAACGAGCTCATCTTCCTAAGGTCATGCTAAACCTAAAATTTTGATGACAAATGGACTCAAAAGTTTGTGCTTTGTTCAAAGGAGACACGACTGCTGCTAACATAAGGTAATACTCTTTTTTCTCCCTACTTTTTTGGCTTTTTCATAGTCAAATAAATGCTATGATATAGAGGAGGAAATGAGTGTTGCGAGAAAGAAACTAGTTCCCACAATGGAACATACCTATTCTCAATTCAAGGAGGTGCATGTAGGGTATGGACACTCAGGGGAATGTTTTCTCTTGGTGTATAGGGTGTTAATCTCCAAAGGATATAAACAATTCTCTGCTTGTATGACGATGCAAACTGCTGAGGTGATAGGCTTATAATGAAAAAGTGAGAACTAACAACAGGCTCAATACTAGAAGCAGGAGAATGAGATGTGATTACAACTTAACTCCAAAGAATGTCATTTTTCATACATTAGTCCCCTAGGCCTGAAAAAATATAAAACAATACCCAGCAGAACTTTTCTAGCCACTAGTGACTAGAGTGTTCCTTTCTCAAAATTAGTCTACTTGGTCTCGAAAAGGTTTAAACTTACACCAAATAGTCATCCTTTCAAATCAAATCAACGAGTGTGAAAGAGACAAGTTCACTCAAGAATATTTCCACTTTTTTTGAGAATCGGAAAAGAGATTAAACAAGACTCGAAGGACACTATTCTAAGCAACATATACTGGGGGAGGCCAAGGCTCCTATGTAGGAATTTTGTCAAAATTCAGCAACTCACAGATAGATGACACAAGCCTAGGAAAACCCAAAGATTTCCAAGTTGAGGAGGCTAAAATACTCAAAGAGGTTACCTTATCTACAATATATCGAAGAATGCCCCTTATCTAGAAGTGTGTAGAAGAAGGAAGTCAAGGATCTACAGGATCATTGCAATCAAAGGAAACCACCCTTAGACTTAGAGGGAGTGTACTTGGAGAGAGCAGAATTCTCCCTTGTTCAGAAGGTACAGGACTAGAAATTCTAGAAACATGGTCGAAGGACACATCACCCTCCAAACGAAGAGTGGGACTGACCGAAGATTGGATCGACAATGTCACTTACTTAGAATTTTCACTCTCCAAGAGAAGAGTCGGAACGACCGAATATTACATCGGAACGACCACTTCTTCAACTGTTGGTTGAATAATATGTGAGACAAGAAGGTGAAGAGACACATCACCCCCCAAAATTGGAGTGTTGTCGATGGAAGATTTCATCGACATGACCGTGGTTGAATAGGATGCGAGACAACATGGTCAAGAGACGCATCCGCCCCCAAAATAAGAGTGAGATCAACCGAAGTTTGCATCAGGATGACCGCTCTATCAACCAAAAAAGGACTTGAATGTTGGGAAACCAAAGATGACTCAGAACCCAAAGGGCCCCAGGAAAGGACCACTCTTCCTATACCGCAACAGTAGCAGGGCACAAATGAGTAAGGTGATCTCATTTGCAAAGCTTACACAGGAACTTGCGCTTACATCTTATACACTGAGGCTTCTCAATCATATGAATTCCCCCAACATGACTTGCAGTTGTTGGTGACATGCTCTCAACATGACTTGTAGAGGCTAGTGACAAATCTACAAATGACTTGCAAAGGATGGTGATGAATTCCCAACATGACTAGCAGAAGTTGGTGACTAACCTTCAACATGACTAGCAAATTTTGATGATGAATCCCCAACATGACTAGAAGAGGTTGGTGATGAATCCCCAACATGAATAAGAAAGGTTGGTGATGTGTGTGTAGTGGGACTAGCAGTGACTAGACTTGTTTTCCCAACATGACTTGTAACGGCTGGTTGCTACTATTCAAGATGACTTGCAGAGGTTGTTGACCAATATCCAACATGACTAGTGGAGGTTGGGAATATAATGTAAGTATGACTTGTAGTGATTGGACTGGCGGTGGTTGGTTATGACATTTGAGACCAAGTTTCTAGGAAACACTGGTTTTGAGTAATTGTAGGCCAAGAAGGGTTCTGGTATATACCATGGCCTTGTTCGATAGAATATTATCCTCCTCCAAACTAGTTCATAAAGGGGTGTAAGGGCATCGACACTGAGGAATCTTCTTGTAAAGATAAACAAACATGACAAGGGTTACTCATGTGAGGATATATTTTCCCCCCATATGAAGGAAATTAGTGAAGGGGGTTTTCCATACTATAAAACTGACTCCCTCCGGATGAAACACCAAAGGACAGACAGAGGTCCTCCATTGGAAAAGAGTTTGTAGGAACTGGCATAGCAAAAGAAGGATAGATGGACGTGTCGTAATAAGTACGATGATCGGCCATTTGAGCAGTTACTCCTAGAAAAATGAAGCTAGGATTGGTCCCATAGGAAGGAATATTCCAAATTCCTATCATAAGAGTTGGTTGAGGGGTATGACTCCCACCAAATGAAAAGAGAGAATAAGGAAGAATCATGGCTCTAGACCCAAAACTAGGATTCACATAAGACGACGAGACAGAGGATGGAAAATGCAAAGACATGTCTGGCATTCCATGACAAAAATGATTACAGGCCCAAGGTATTCGTTGAGTATCATGATTCGGTGTACCACTCAGAAATACAAAAGGATTCGTCCCCATAGAATGAGAAAAGACCATGGGTTGGGTAGTGATAACTAAGGGAGTCATGGGGTCTCCACTAACCATATCAATGAAAACTCATGACACAATACAAAATCCTAAGTCCAACTAATAATCATAGAGAACACCAAAGTAAAGAAAAAAGTTCAATGCACACAAACATGATATAGTGGATGAAAAGGGGCCTCCCTAACTAAAGTAGGTATGCCTCGACCAAGAGGGGAATGAGACTCCCTACCAAAGATCAGAGGCATCATAATCAATTATAAGGGCCCTCGTTGGTTTAAAAACTAATCGATCAGATCCCCCCGGAGAGGTAATCCTCCATAAAGGTTGTGTGTTATCCGACACTTATCTAACCCAGGATACCTGTAAAATAATCGTTGCAAGTAACCTATGTGTCTACCTATGTCAAGAAACTAATCCACCACTATATAACCAAAACATAGGCGAATAGGCGTAAGTCAGGTCCATCGTATGGGTAGGGTATCAAAGCCTGAAATATCGAAAGCAACACCTCTCACAAAGGTAAAGGTACTATAAAGACCCCCATATATGAATAGATCCCGAGAAATATCTCTAACACTAAGAAGGTATTGAAGGGATATCTCCTCAACCAACTACACGCGACCTCATGCTTAACTCTAGTGTGAGCAGAGCCTCCTGACGTCACCAATTATACAATGGATTTCACCACTCCCTTAGTCAGACACATATGTTGAGCTTAATAGCCTTGGGGAAGCTTATTCACAAAATCATGTTCCAAGGCTCTAAATCTTAGGCTAGTTTGTTCACCCTGAAAAATAAAATCATTTCTAATCAATTTTAAGTTTATCAGCATTACTTTTAGTGGATTTTCTTACTCAAAAGGTGCGATCGTGAAACTGACGATGTTACGACTCAACAAGTAAAATAAATGAAAATGAATAAAATGCAAAGTCCTAACTTCAATTCCCAATAAATGGTAATCTTTTCTAAATACAACTTTCAATTCAATTATGCAATTTCAAATAAGATGCAATCCTTCTATATATGTACTAATATTAATGACAAGAACCCAAAAGATCAAATGCCAATGACGCAAACTGTATTTTTTTTTTTCAATATAAAAGAATGAAAATGCAAGGACTAAACAAAAACTTGATATAAAGACCCTATTGTATGTAAATAGAGACAAATCAAGTAGAATATCAAGAAGCAATCACCCAACCTAGGATGCAAGGAAAATCAATGAAAATGATGATGAGAAAGAAAAACCGCCTTAAATTTCAACCAAAGAAAGGTTTCCTATCATTATGTAGGCACTTAACAGTCATAATAGAGATCTACGAAGACTCAACAACCATCAAAACTTACCCAAAAAACATCAAACTCAACAATAAAGAAAACAAGGATGATGTATGTAACTGTTCAGAAGAAACCCATGTATGTACACTTCCTACATAATGAAATCTCGTGTATGCACGAGACTGGCAGGGAAAAAACCATGTATATCTATTGAAACACTGTTAGGTTAATGATAATGACAAGAAACTCAGATTCAAAATGAAAAAAGGCTATCAAGTAATCAAACGACAAGAAACTCCATCTAAACAAGAGATTTCAAAGGAGAAAAACACTCCAAACCTCTAAAAGAAGATTCAATCCCTAGTATGGTCGCTAATTCTATTACAAGGAAAATCACTATATGGCATGGAGTAAATCACAACATATAGAAATGACTATAGAAATCAACTCTAATCTTAAGTATGCTATATAAATAATCAACTCTTGGTGGATTCAAGAAAAATCACATCTCTTGAAAGAATGAACTTATTTTTTACCTCATCATAAACACACCATTCCTTGGTGGTGTTTGAGTACCTCTGGAATATGCACTTTCTTGCACCAAGCTTGTTTCTTTGATCCTTAGGAATTAAGGAATAGCAAGTGGAACCAAACAAATCGAGATGCATCACTGAAGGAATTTGGCCATTTCACATTTCATAAGGATTATTGTTCCCAAGAGCATGATATGTACTCTTTCTTCTCACATATACTACACATAAAACTTCATCAGCCCAAAGCATCAACTTCACATTCTTGAAAAATAATGTTGAACGTACCATATTCAAGAGTGTCATGTTCATTCTTTTGTTACACCATTATGTTGAGGATTGTATGGAATAGAGGTTTAATGCTTGATCCCATCATGGAGAAGATAGATTTCAAACTCATTTGAAGTGTACTCCCTTTGATTATCAGTATGAAGAGTGCCAATATGAGATTGAACTACATTTTCAATCCATAGATGAAAATTGGTTCAAATACTTGAGATTTTTGTTTCAACAAATACACCCAATACATCTTGGTGTAGGCATAAATAAAAGTCATGTTATATTTATTACCAAAGGAATATGGAATATGCATGGGGCCACACAAATAAGAGTGTATTAAATCTATCTTTATATGTACTCTCAAAGTGGAATCATGAAAAGGATGTTGGCTGCGTTTTCCAAGGATACAAGGCTCACATTAATGCAAATTTCTTGGAATGGTAGGTAGACCAAAAAAATCATTTTTCTTCAACACACAAAGACTATCATAATTGATGTTCCCAAATCTGGTATGCCACACAGAGACTAGAAGAAAATATACCTCCATTATGTTGAGAAAGGTATTTATAATTATATGCACATGCAAATGCAATGTACCCAACACCCATGTTGAGTCTCGTCACTATGGAAAATGACTTTTCTTGCTAAATATAAATTTAAATATGCACCATATATATAAAAGGAACCAAGGGACAACAATCCCACATAAATTACAACAAAAAAATGTGTTGATTTATCCATGCATCTACAACATTTCTAAATTCATGAATGCATTCAAACCTTAAAACACATAACACAACATTTAGATATCATTTACAAAATCGAATAATCATAAATCGCACAACAACAACAATTATCTATTTATAAATGTAATTCAACTGGATACCTACAAAGGATGAACCATTGAACCATAGTCACTATAATACCAAATCTCAACATTATGCCAACCCTGAGCTGAGGCTATGAGTCCACAAGGAGATCTGGTACTTTGGGTATCCACTCTCCACGCACAACAATCGAAACCCAGGCTCTACTACTACAACAATTCCAATTCACTAGATCCCTCTTCCCCACAACCTGTACAAACAAAGGAATGTACCCCCTTCACTACTCACAGTCCCTAGAGCTATACCATTCATTTATTATGGTTTCCAGTGCACTTGGTTAGCCATGAATCTCTTATCTAGGGAATTGTTACGAGGAAAATCACTCTATGGAATGCGGTAAACCACAACAGATGAAAATGAATATAGAAATCAACTTGAATATCAAGTATGCTATACAAATAAATATACTAACAATACAAGATAAAGATCTTATCTTGTCCAAACATTCGATGAAGTCCATCGTTGAGAACTCGAATCAAAGAAATACATCTGCAACTTGTCCTCATAAACCAAGATACAGAAGCATATGGTGATAATATATAAAGTTAGCACATATAATAACATAATCCAACAATATTCATAACAAATATGCCCATGGAATAACAATTCAAATATTTTCAAGACATTAATTGGACGAGAAAAGAGTATTTCTATTAAAACGTAATCACCAGAAGTGTATGAATGACAAGCTTTCGTGTTGAGATGTTCACAACCAAGAAACTAAGTCCCGTCCAGCTGGGCCTCCACCACTTAAATATTCCACCAAAGGAAATATCATATAAGAGAGTCAGTGAGGTTCTCCATTAAATAGGGAAGAGCTTTGGGGTTGAACAATGTGTTCAGGCTTAAAAGGACAAAGGGTTGCAGACTCAATATGAAGTGGATAATTTCTCCATAGTAACTTTTCTCTCAAAGTTGAATTCTTATCCTATTCTCCACAACTTGGATAAGGCCCATTTATATACTTCAAATGGAGTTGAAGGGCCGAGTCGAAACGTTTCCAGTATATGGAAGGTTAAGGATCATGGATCCTATGACATGACATGGAAACCTGACACCATTTTTTAATTTTGAGCACAAACCCTCATGTACGTGGGCTATAATGGTGCGACCTATGTATATGCATGTTGTATAGTTGTGAGGGAGCGTATGTGTGGAAAAATATGTTTTTTATCTATGGGAACTACAAAAGGGGACTTCAAGTCTACACAGGGAAATGGAAATAGCCTTCTGAGCAAGTTTGCATGAGGTGAGGAAAATATTTCTATAACAGATGCCCCCTAATGTTTGAGGTCAGAGGAGTATATGCGATGGCCAAAATACATTATAATTCCTAGAAGTGGAGTAATGGATATCAAACTAGACGAACTAGTTTCTCATAAGAATATTACAATCCATAATTACTTTTTGCACATGTCTTCCAATTTGAATTACACTGCAGATCCATGTGGAAATATACCAAAAATATCCTCATGGCCATGACTAGGAAATATAAAGCTAGATACATGCCATAGGCTGTCATGGTCATTAACAAGGCCCAGTGAAAACTGGTCTCAAAATCAATCTAAAGATATATGTATACAATGGAGTACAATTTGATCTCCCGTGATCACTGAAGTCATATAGGTACTAGTCCAATGAATGATAGCAACAACTCAGGAAAGCTACGACTATGAATTAACATATTCAAGTCTTCTACATGATCCACCAAAGGTGCAATTCTACATCATGTGAATAAAGGAGTTGAGGTCGAACACAATGATACTTGGTTTTATTAGCGGTCATTAAGGTATACCATTAAAAAATGTGAGACAACTTACCAATAATGAAAGTAGGTATCGAGGCACTGAGTAAATTATTACAAGTGTGAATAAATTTTTTGAGGTCAAACACTTGAATAATCCATTGATCAGGAGACATTGATGTATTACCAACTGTTGATGGTGAGAGAACCTACCATTTATGAATGCAAGCCTCTAGGTACTCATAGGACTCTAGGTCTTATTTCAAGAATTGATGAGTTGAAGTCGATGGAAGGAGACCCGCTGAAAGGAGAGCATTAAGGAATATCTCATCATTCAACACAAGGTACAAATCAAGATCTTGATGATTTGGAGGAACTCATATGAAGAACATGTTCACAAACTAATCACTATGTGCATCTTTCGCATGCACCAGATGCAAGTAGTGCATGAAAAAGACCCTCTGAATAGAAGCCAATGAGGAAAAATGATTACAAAGGAAAGGAAACCACCAATAAGGCTAATGTAATCCAAGACACTACATAAATCCCATTGTGTGAATATATTTCTTGTCATCGAACATAAGGGAAACCCCCCATTCAGCGACCAATGAGGAGATGTCAACTATTAGGTTCAAGGTTACTTACCCATAAGAAAAGTAGGACCAGGGTGCACAGTAGGACTACAACTTCATTGAAATCTGAGACACACTGAGTGTATGGCCGACATGCAAAGTCAAGAGTTATGAGAAATGGTCGACACGGGTTGATAGACATCCTTTGAACAAGAGCATGAGACATATGGATGAATTTTCCATCATAGAAGTAATGGTGAAACTTTGTGAAGCAAGAGGAACCAATCAAACTCTCCATATGGACTAGAAGAGTAACCAATCGAGCGAGTAAACTCTCAGTAATGAGATAAACTTCACAAGATCATGCTAAACCCAAAATTTTGATGACAAGTGTACTCAAAATTTTGTGCTCTCTTCAAAGGAAACACGATTGTTGCCAACATAAGGTAATATTCTTTTTTCACCCGTCTTTTTTGGTTATTTCATAGTCAAATGAATGCTATGATAAAGAGGAGGAAATGAGTGTCATGAGAAAGAAACTAGTTCCAAAAGCGGAACATACTTATTCTCAATGCATGGAGGTGCATGCAGGATATGGACACTTAGGGGAATGTTTCCTCTTGGGGTATAGGGTGTCAAGCTACAAAGGATATAAACAAGGTTCTGCTTGGATGATGATGCAAATTGTTGAGGTGATAGGCTTATAATGGAATAGCCTCAATACTGCAAGAAAGAGAATGAGATGCAATTACAACTTAACACAAAAGAATGTCATTTTTCCTACATTTAGTCCCCTAGGCCCAAAAAAATATAAAACAATACTCAAAAGAACTTTTCTAGCCACTAGTGACTAGAGTGTTCCTTTTTCGAAATTAGTCTACTTGGTCTGAAAAAGGGTTAAAATTACACCAAATAGACTTCCTTTCAAATCCAATTGACAAGTGTTAAAGAGACAAGTTACTCGACAATATTTTCACTTTTTGAGAGAGTCGGAAAAGATCTTAAACAAGACTCGTAGGATGTTGTTCTAAGAAACATATAATGGGGGAGGCTAAGGCTCTCGTGTAGGACTTTTATCGAAAGTTAGCAACTCACAAATAGTTGACAGAAGCTTAGGAAAAAACAAATCTTTCCAAGTCAAGGAGGATAAAATACTCACAGAGGTTACCTTATCTACAATATATCGAAGAATGCCCCTTATCTAGAAGGGTGTAGAAGAAGGAATTCAAGGATCTACAAGATCATTCCGATCAAAGGAAGACACCCTAGGACTTGGAGGGAGTGTACTCGAACAGAGTAGAATGCTCCCTTGTTCAGAAGGTACAAGACTAGAAATGCTAAGGACATGGTCGAAGGATGCATCACCATCCAAAAGAAGAGTGGGACTGACCAAAGATTACATTGACAATGTCATTTCCTTAGACTTTTCACTCTCCAAGAGAAGAGTGGGATCGACTAAAGATTGCATCAGAATGACCACTTATGCAACCGTTGGTTGAATAGGATGTGAGATAACAAAGTCTAGAGACGCATCAACCCCAAAAATAGGAGTGATGTCAGCTGAAGATTGCATCGACACGGCCATTGGTTGAACAGGATGCAAGAAAACATGGTCAAGATACGCATCACGCCCCTAAAGAAGAGTGGGATCAAATGAAGATTTCATCAGCATGACTATTGTATCAACCAAAGAAGGTCTAGAATGTTGGAAAACCAAATACGACTCAGAACCCGAAGGGCCCCCGGGAAAGGAACACACTTCTTGTACCACAACAGTAGCAGTGCACAAACAAGTAAGGTGATATCCTTTGCAAAGAATCCAAAGGAAATTGGGCTTACATTTTATACATTGATGCTTCTCAATCATATGAATGCCCCCAAAATGACTTGCAGTGGATGGTGACATGATCCCAACATGACTTGTAGAGGCTGGTAGAAAATCTCCAACATGACCTGCAGAGGTTAGTGATGAATGCCCAACATTACTAGCATAGGTTGGTGACTAACCTTCAACATGACTAGCAGAGGTTGATGATGAATACCCAACATGACTAGCAGAGGTTGGTGATGAATCCCTAACACAACTAACAAAGGTTGGTTATGTATGTGTAGTGTGACTAGACCTGTTCCTCCAAGATGACTTGCAATGGTTGGTTGTTGGTATTCAACATGACTTGCAAAGGTTGTCGACCAATCTCCAACATGACTATCAGAGGTTGGTGATATAATGCTAGTATGAATTGCAGTGATTGGACTGGTGGCAGTTGGTTGTGGCATTTGAGACCAAGTTTCTGGGAAACATTGGTTTTTAGAATTTGTAGGCCAGGAAGGGTTCTCATATACACCATGGTTTTGAGAAGTTGTAGGCCACGAAGGGTTCTGGTATACACTTACAATATGAAGTGACCTTTGGTTTCATCTTCCAAGAGGTCATAATGACTCTTTCTATTCACCTATGACTCTTCATGTTTCTCCTAAGATAATAAATTTACAATGCATCATAATCCCAAGGATTAGGTATCTAACAACCCTAACAATAATTGATGGTTAAGGTATGAAAAACCCTAACTGTAGCCATAAATTGCTATTCAGATTTGTTAAAAAATGGGCCAGTAGGAAGAGAATGGGCTCCATTCTTTTTGTATTGTTATTGTTCCATATTTTAGAATAGCATATAGGAGTGGAGTATTGAAGCATAACATATGAGGTAGAATATTCAGAAGTGATCATTCATGCCACAATGGTCATGGAAACTCCATAATGAGTGCCCATTTCTTTGTACTTGTGTTTTATAACTGATAAAAGCATAATATAACATATGCCTCATCTTCTAGATGGGTTTTCTCCTATATTGGGTTTCCCAAGTCACATCTTGTTTTCACTTTTGAGGATGGTGTGTTCATTTTCTTGTTCTTTCATTTCAATTTCAGTTATTTCTGAAAAATTTGAGAACTAAGATAGAAATAGTAAATCTAAGATCTAAGGTAATAAAGTACACAATAAAATATTTCATAATATTGTAAGATTTGTTGTCAATAACTATTCCAATGGAATAACCGCAACAATTTACAAATCACTATGAAGAGTTATATGGAAAGAAGCTCCTAAATCAATCAACCATGCCTCTTCATGGGCATTAGTTAGAGATATAAATATTCCAATGGAATAACCACAACAATTTACAAATCACTATGAGGAGCTATAAGGAATGAAGCTCCTAAATCAATCAACCATGCCTCTTCATGGGCATTAATTAGAGATGCATGATTCATTTACAATAAGAAATCCTAGCAACCAAATACACCATATTTGTTTCTTTCTTCTTCAAAGGTTTATCTTTGCATTCACTCTGTACTTCCCCTCTTTGATGACACCTCTAGTAGATCAACTCGTCTTGATTTATTCCTTTACTAACATATCTTCCTCTAGATATAAATTTCCTCATTTAAATCTCTCATCATTTTCACTTCTTAGAGCAACCCCTAGTCACCAAAGTTTCTAAATCAATGATTATTTAAGAAGACATAATTAGCAATATCCTAACATGACATAATTATACACATGATGTAATTAGCAATATCCTAACATCAACTAGTATTAGAAACTATAAGACCAACAAAAACATTTCTCAAATAAAAGTCTAAATGCTATTGTGAAGAGGTATTGCACGAGATCAGCAGGGTGAGATATTTTATACGAGAATATATGCCATAAAAATCTCTCCACAATGGTCATCCTTAACCCAATTGTAGATTCAGGTCAGCTCAATAGAAAATTCAACCCTTTAACTTTCATGGAAGGTGACGCACTCAAGCCATAGAACCTGAACGACCTGTTCATTTAATCTTTGACAGTAGCTTTCAAGCGGTATTTTCCATATTGTTTTCGTCATAATTCAAGTCCTCTGTTTTTTTCTATATTGGTTAAGGCTTCAAAGTCCAATTTCAGAATTATTAATGAGGCTGCCATGCATGTTTGTTGCTAATTGATGCAGTCTTGTCAATCATCTGACATGATGCAATCTATTTATAGTTTTCTTTTATGTTGGTTAGTATTCAGAAATAGATTGTCTGACTAAATAATGCATGCAAAATGCATGGGTAGTTTTCTAAAATCAATTGTTGTAAGCGTTCAATCAGGAGCAACTAACTGAGGCTATGTATTGTTATAAAGATCAAGGTTGATCAGAGTGAACACAATCTTTTTGTGCAATTACAATTCATTCTTCTTTCTATGATATTTTGATTTAATCAATTAATATTTATTATATTGTTATGCTATTTCATTGAATGATTATCTAGTCCATAGATAGGCCTGCATAGATCCTTCATTTGGTATCAGAGCTGGTTGTTGCTTTAGGGTAATTATGTCAAACTATAATTCATTTCCCATTCCATAATTTAATGGAAGTGATTATGATTATTGGTGCATCAAGATGATGAAATTTTTGATAGGGAAAGATCTATGGGAGATTGTAGAAACGGGTTATCTAGAGCTAGAAGAGTGGACCACTCTTAATGCAAATGATAGAGTAGCTAAGAAGGAATCTAGAAGGAAGAATGCTCAATCTTTATTTCATATTCAAATTGCTCTTGATAAAATCTTGTTTCCAAGAATTGCAGGTGCAAAGACAACAACGGATGCCTAAAAGAATCTACAAGAAGCTTACCAAGGCAGTGATCAAGTCAAAGCTGTCAAGCTATAGACATTGAAAAGAGAATTTCAGAATTTGAAGATGCAAGAAGCTGAAAATGTAAGTGATTATTGTGTGAGAGTAAAAGATGTAGTCAATAAGATGGCTACTCTTGGAGAAATTGTGGGCAAAGAGGTTTTGATTAAAAAGATATTGAGGTATCTAACACCAAGGTGGAACCATGTTGCAATAATCATTGAAGAAAGCAAGGATTTGTCTACTCTTCAGTCTGATCACCTAGTTAGATCTCTTATGTCTCATGAAGAAAGATTGATAGATTCATTTGGAGAAAGTGGTGAGAAAGATTTTTCTTCAAAGTTGAAAATTAAAAAGAATGAAGATGCCAACATTAGCAACAAAAAAAACCAAATCCAAGGTAGAGGTCAAAATCATAATTATCCAAGAGGAAGAGGCAGAGGCAGATTTGATAAAAGAAATATCTAGTGCTATTATTGTAAAAGGTATGGTCACTTTGCAAGGGATTGTAGATTAAAAGAAGGTAATAATAAMAAARGTGTTAATTATKCTCARGAAGGTGATGAAGCCTCTTCAAACAATTTATTTTTATCTTATGACAAAGMTGAAAATGRCACTAAAGATATTTGGTATTTAGATTCAGGGTGTTCTAACCACATGTCAGGAAATAAGAAGCTATTTTCTACAATGGATGAGAATTTCAAATCGAGGATAAAGTTGGGTGATCACAAAGCATTGGAAGTTTCCGCAAAAGGAGCTATGGAAGTCCATACTAAAGAAGGTATGAAAAGTTTTAATGACATTTATTACACTCCACAATTAAAGCACAATTTATTGAGTGTTGGCCAATTGTGTGAGAAAAATTATAAAGTAGTGTCTGAAAATCAACAAGGCAATAGAGTGGTTACATTTGTGCATATTTCAAAGAATAGGATGTTCCCATTGATGTTTGGAGAACATAACAACCATCTTGCCAATATGGAATATGAAGAAAAAAGTTGGTTGTGGCATCTGAGGTATGGACATTTGAATTTTCATAGTCTCAATATTCTAACATCAAAATAATTAGTTTATGGTTTGCCTAAGGTTCAATAACAAAAGGATATTTGTAAAGGATGTGCTAAAGGAAAACATGCAAGAGAGAAATTTTCAAAAGAAAATGCATGGAGGGTCCAATATCCACTTCAGTGAGTACACTCAGACATTTGTGGTCCCATGCAAACAAAGAGTTTGAGTAAGTCAACATATTTTATTACTTTTATTGATGATTACTCACGAAAGTGTTGGGTTTATTTTTTGAAGACTAAGGATGAAGCCTTTGATACATTCAAGAGTTTAAAACCCTTATGGAGACTGAAAGAGGTTGCAAAATCAAGTGAATATGGATTGATCATGGAGGAGAATTTTGTTCAAAATATTTTCATAATTATTGTTATATGAATGACATCAAAAGAGAACTCACCACTGCTTACACACTTCAACAAAATGGAGTAGCAGAGATGAAAAATCATACAGTGGTGGAAATGGCAAGAAGTATGTTACTAACCAAGGGATTAAGCGATTATTTTTGGGGTGATGCAGTTGCTACATATGTATATATTCTCAATAGATGTCCCACAAGTGCACTTGATATGATGACTCCATATGAAGCCTGGTATGAAAAAAAAACTAATGTTAATCATTTCAGAGTCTTTGGTTGTGTAGCCTATGTCCATGTAGATGATCAAAAGAGACAAAAGTTAGATCCAAAAAGTGAGTCATACATTTTTGTGGGATATAGTATACAAAGTAAGGCTTACAGGTTGTATAATCCCCTCACTAATAGCATTGTTGTGTCAAGATATGTAATTGTTTATGAAGGGGGAGTTTATGGTCATCAAAAATGCCATGATGATATGTCTAAATCTGTTTTGGATAAGGATAATATTGATGATATTGATAATGAGAAGCCCACTAATATTTCATCTCCAAGTGCTACAAATCCATCAAGTAACCCCTCATATAATTCTTCAGTTCCAAGTACAAGCCCAACATCAAATTCAAATTCTGCAAGGAAGGTAAGAAGATTAAGTGGCATTTATCAAAGGAGTAAAGTCCAGCACATGAAGAAAATCCAATAGGTGAGACAGTAAATTTTTCTTTACTTTCTAAGGGTGATTTTGAACCATCATGTTTTAAAGATTCATATATTAATGAGGTTTGGGTGCAAGCAATGCAAGAAGAGATAGATTCTATTCACAGGAATGATACTTGGGAGCTTACAAAACTTTCACATGACAAGAAAAAGATTGGTACTAAATGGGTCTACAAGACTAAGTACAATAGTGATGGGAGTGTTGAAAGACACAAGGCAAGATTAGTTGCTAAAGGCTTCACACAAAGGTATGGAATTGATTATGACGAAGCATTTGCACCAGTAGCAAGATAAGCGACTATTAGAATGATGATTTCATTAGCAGCTCAGAAGAAATGGAGCATTCATGACATGGATGTGAAAAGAACCTTTTTGAATGGGTACTTAGAAGAAGAAGTGTTTGTTGAACAACCACAAGGTTTTGAAGTGCAAGGAAAAGAGCATCAAGTATACAAGTTGAAGAAGGCTTTATATGGCCTCAAACAAGCACCAAGAAAATGGTATGCTAAAATTGATGGATATTTTCAGGAGAGTGGCTTCAATAGAAGTAAATGTGAACCTACACTTTACTACAAACAAGAATGTAATGATATTCTTATTGTAAGTCTATATGTTGATGACTTATTATATATGGGTAGTAGTTCTAAGATGAAGGATGAATTCAAAATTGTTATGATGAATGAATTTGAGATGAAAGATTTGGGTCTCATGCAATATTTTTTGGGTATGGAGGTTTATCAAAATGAGGATGAAATTTTCATTTTGATGATGGTGTTGAGGTAGTTGCCTCCACTCCAACTGCTCATGGAATTGTGTTGTGTAGAGATGATGGTGTTGAAATAGTTGATGAGGCAACATACAAAAGTATTGTTGGAAGTTTGATGTTTCTAACCCACACAAGACCTAATATTTCTTATTCAGTTTCTCTTGTTTCAATATACATGACAGAGCCATCTAAAATACATATGAAGGCATCCAAGAGGATTTTCAGGTATGTGAGAGGAACTCTAAATTTTCATATTCATTACTACACTTCTAAAACGTTTAATCTTGTTGGATTTAGTGATTCTGATTGGGGAGGTAGTTTGGATGACCGAAAGTCTACATCTGGTAATTATTTCTCTTTTGGTTCGGGGTTGATTACTTGGAGCTCAAAGAAGCAAAGTATAGTTGCACTTTCATCCACAGAAGCAGAATATGTTGCAGTTACCTCACCAGGTACACAAGCATTATGGCTTAGAAAAGTTCTAGAAGAAATTGGAGAGAAGCAAATTCATTCTAACGCCCAAGAATCCAATCCATCATAGAAGGACAACACATTTTGATTTAAAGTATCATTTCATTAGAGATTTGGTTCAAAAGAAGGAAGTAGAACGAATGTATATAAAGACCCAAGAACAACTTGCATACATTTTCACTAAGGGAGTTGCTAAAGTCCAGTTTTTGAAGCTTTGAGATCAGATTGTGAGCCCTCTCAGCATGAAGGGGGAGTATGTTGGTAATCGATTTAGTCTTGTCAATCATCTTACATGATTCAATCTATTTACGGTTTTCTTTTATGTCGGTTAGTATTCAGATATAGATTGTCTGACTAAATAATGCATGAAAAATGCATGAGTAGTTTTTTAAAATCAATTGTTATAAGCGTTCAATCAACAGTTACAATTCATTCTTCTTTCTATAATATTGTGATTTAATCATTTAGTATTTAGTATATTATTATGCTATTTCATTGAATGATTATCTAATCCATAAATAAGCCTACATAGATCCTTCAAGATTAAAGATCTGACTCAAAGGAAAGTGGATATTGACAAATGTCCAATTAGATGAATCAAAGTCTCGAGAGGTTGTAAATCTTATACACATCAGAAATCTGAAACGATATTATTAATTATATAAAAGTTTTGCAATAAGTTATTGCAGGTTTTGGTAAAGAATTTATCACACGCAAAAGACTAATCATTTTCTTCTAAGATGAAGAGGACTATCGTATTCTATTAAGATTGTCTCTACTGAATTTTGTAATGAGTTGTCTTCTTGCAGCTTATCAAGACCGTTTTGGGAAATTCTGAAATTTAAGACATAATCGAGAAACATTTTATTTTATGGTAGGTTAGATGTTTTAATTTTTTTTATTTTTCTACATAATTTGGGTTAATTCAGGATCAATTTGGTTATCTGTTTTAAAATTTAAAATGAGATAAAACCTTTTTGAAAGGCATGAAACTTTGATCCATGCAAAACTCATACTACCCCTAAAAATTTAACCGGATTCAAGCTTGTTTCTTTGCCTAAAAAAAACTAAACTCAAAAAGAAAGATTGCTCTCCACAAATTAACATACTCCTAATTTTATGGTCTCGATTTAGCATACTACTAAATTTATGGCCTATTGACGATACTGCACAGAAACGACAAAAATATCATACAATTCCCTGGAGACTTATGATTATTTTGAGGAAGGACAAAAGATAAGCCACTGGTACAAAATCGACAAGAAGCCTGCTGTTCTTGTTATAGATCCTCACACAGGATATAAAATGGATCATGTAGAAGGCACTGTTGATACCCAAAAATTGATCGAGGTTTGTTGTTTTACTGACTTGATTGGTTTTGATATGCCTAGTTTTATGTCTGTTGATCTGTCGTAGATAATACTCTAACATTTAACATAGTCCTCTCAAGATTATATTTTATCATCTTTAAAAAAAAGTTACTTCAAAGACAATATGATTTAATGTTAGTTCCACTGGTAATCTTTTCAGATTTTCCGTCCCTACACGGAGAAGGAGCCCATGAAGTATTTGGAAGATAGTGAAAATCCCTCTTCTGTTGTGCCTTGAGAAGTTGGGAGGAAGCAATATCCAGCTTTGCCACGAGAGCCTGCAAGAGGCACGCCTGGGGTTGTCAACATAGTAATTCGTTTACCTTATGGGAGGAGGATTCAGAAACAATTCCTTGCTACGGACCCCATTCAGGTTTTCCCTTTTTTAACGTATTTTTCCATGGGATGGTGTTTTTGTTATCTTGCATTATTTGTCTGCTAATTTCATCCTTTTACATGGTTCAATATTGCAGGTACTTTGGTCTTTCGCTGCCACTGAAATTCTAGAAGACAAAGAATTTGTGCTCGTCTCTCCTACACGGGGATTGAAATTGAATTTTGACTACCAAAAAAGCATTGAGGAAGCTGGCGTTGCCGATTCTGTTCTTACGTTGTTCTTCCGGAAATAAATATGCACATAAACGTTGTGTGTTATTCTTGTACTATTTGAAAACCTGGTATTTAACAATGTGTCATGTTTTCAACGCCATGGTTTACAGTTTGCCTACAACTATTTTTTAATGGAAAAATGGATTCTATAACGCCATGGATTTTAGCACAAAAATATATTTTTGAACAATTTCAATCCAAATAAGTTATTTTAGAGAACTATTTTTGAATGAAATAAATGGATTTTATAATTTCATGGCCAGAAGGACTTTATATTACACTTTATCTTAGAATGTTTACTTTATATTCATATTAAATCTCAATTTCAAAAGTTTTGTCACTAACAACCTTCTTAACCCTTTAACTCAACAAAACTAACTCTTTAACTTGAAGCTCTTTATATTGCAATTTTTCTTATAATGTCATTATATATCCATATTAGATCTCAATTTCAAAAGATTTGTTCCACTACAGAGAAGCAACACTTTATTTTACACTTTATCTTAGAATATCTAGCATATATCAATATTAGATCTCAATTTTGAAAGATTTGTCACACTACTAACTTTTAACACTTTAACTCGAGCATAACTAACCCATCTTAGAATGTCATCATATATCCATATTAAATCTCAATTTCAAAAAAATTGTACACTACCAAGAAGCACTTTATATTACACTTTATCTTAAAATATCTAACTTATATTGATATTAGATCTCAATTTAAAATATCTACCAAGAAGCTATATCACACTACTAACCTTCCTAACCCTAAAAAAAAACTTCATATTGCACTTTATCTTAGATTAACAACATATATCCATTATCTCAATTTCGAAAGATTTGTCACACTACCACATAACTAACCCAAGCACTTTATATCACACTTTATCTTATAATATTAACATATATACACATTAGATCTCAATTTAAAATTATTTGTCACACTACCAACCTTCCTAACCGTAACTCAACAAAACTAACCCTTTAACTTGAAGCACTATAATAATTTATCTTAGAATGTAAGCATAACTAAGTCTTAATTAACTTGAAGCACTTTATATTGCTTGAGAATATATCCATATTAGATCTTGCTTGAGCATAGAAATACAATTCCAAGCACTATATCTTAGAATGTTGGAACTTTATAGTATATTGCCTACCATATACCTATATTATATCTCTATTTTGAAAGATTTGTCACACTACCAACCTTCCTAACCCTTTAAGAGAACAAAACTAACTCTTTAACTTAACAAAAATATGGTGATCTTGGGACACTTCACTTAATTCCCTAGAACCAAAATTACATCTCAATTCAAGAACTTTATCTTTATCTTAGAACGTCCTAAACTTCATCTTATAATGAGTAATATGATATCATTTTATCTTGGAATGAACAGTTTATCTTAGAAAATTTTTATCTTAGAATGTCCCACTTTATCTTAGAAGCACTTTATCTTAGAATGTCCAAAACTTTATCTTATAATGTCCAAAAATTCAGTGCAAGATTTTGTACATGTTTATCTCTTGGTTGTTGACATGTTTATATATTGGTCCAATAGATCTCAATTTTAAAAGGTTTGTCACACTACCAACCTTCCTAAACCTTTTAACTAAAGAAAAATTATAGTGATCTTGGAATGCTAATATTCATGTTTTTCAAACATAGAAACACAATTCTAAATAATTCCAATAATACAAGCACTTTATCTTAGAATGTCTAGCATGTTATCTTAAAAATATCTAGCACTCCTTATCCTCTAGAAGAATCATGCGATTGATTCTACCCTTTTTCGAACGAGAATGCATTTTACGCCACCAATATACGAAGACGGACATAGCCAAAGGCTCTATGTCGAATGAGAAATAATTACCAAAGATCAAGGTGGAGGTATTAGACACTGAGACCCAAAGTGCAAGTCAACCTTCCAAGGGTTAAACCTTGGCACCAATTTGTTAAAAATTCCAAACTTTGTTGTGGGCTTGAAAACATTTGGTATTATTCTTTTTTCACTAATGGTGAAATCATATTCTTTTGAATAACTATTTGAGGTAGCGAAGAGATATTTCCATTGATATAAGATACTTTCTCTATTGTAGCTCATGGAGTGAGAAATTCTTCTTGAAACTCAAGGTACGTGCCTGCACTATTTTATAGACCTTTGATACTTCAATCAAGAATATTTCATAAACCAGGAAATGAAATGAAATTCTATAAAAACCACATTTAAGAAAAAATGAAATCCTTTAAAACTAGCTATAATAAACCCTCTAAAATGTTTTGTATAGGTTGGGGAATCTATCAAAAACACCTTGGTGTCTTGACTATTCATACCCATAGATATACAATCCATCATTAATAAAAAAGATATGGTCATTAGTGTCAGGTCTTAAGGCTCCTTTGGAAAAATGAATCACATAGAACAAAGGCTTGGAAATGGCATTGAAAATCATATCAATGGAATCAAGAAGGGTTTCTATAACTCTCACCAGTGACCTCTTAATCGTTTCTTTCTCAACGATGAAAGCAATGACACTAGAAGAAACTATGGAGGAAAACGTGGAAGGAAGAAATGAGGGAGAAGGGGAGAGACTCATGAGAGATCATGGAGTCATCAAGAAAATCTATGCTCTAATACCATCGTTAGGCCATGAATCAACGATGGAAGCAACAACAATAGAAGAAAATATGGGGGAAAATGTTGAAGGAAGAAATGAGGGAGAAGGGGAGAAACTCATGAGATATCATGGAGTCATCAAGAAAACCTATGCTCTAATACCATTGTTAGGCTATGAATGAGTAACTCCACAAATGAATTGATTTTCATTACAATGAGAGATTCATTAATA
>JZKD02S1673503.1:353026-391981 GCA_000966675.3 Picea glauca | reverse complement strand
ACACATACAGACATGCATATAATGACAGAAAATGCAGGAAAAACTGCTCTGTATTAATAATGGCAAATGCCTGTATATTTTACAAGGTGTTCTCGAGCTCTCCTCAGCTCTACATTCATTCTGTCTACATGTATCCCCCTTCTTTTTCAAAATGAGATCTCCTTATCTCTTTTACCTGAGGTGCTCTTAGCGCTTCCCTCCAGGATTTTACCTACCCTATTGATTTACAATCGATGGCTGTCTAGTCTGCTATCCAGAACTAGATCTCAGCAGATCTACAATAAATGCCTATCTTATCTACAGCCTGCGCAAAAGGCATGGCATTCATGGCTCACCAGCCTAAGGCATTAATTTACATTGAATTCAAATTCAAAAATGAGGCTGTGCCTCCCTTTCAGCACATGAATGAGTGTGCGCTGACGTGGTTGACGGAATGGCATGGAGAGATGCTCCTGCATCACCATACTTTATCTTATGTTCTCTTTTCCTTCTTCTCTTTATTCTACTATAGCACTTTCTCCTTTTCTCCTTTGTTCCACTCGCTCTAATGATCACCATTTCTGCATGCTTTTTTTTGTCTTCATGTAGCCCACATAACCTCCTTGGGGCATGGTAGTCTTAAAGAACTTTCCAGCTCATCCATCATCTTTCCCACGATCTCTCATATTCTTTTGACTCAACATGCATGCGGTATATTTCTAATCTCCATCACAAAGAGTAGAAATTTGATTTTCATGGACACCTTATTTCATCTGTCACATGGCTTCTGCACGAAAAATTGATGTGTATGCATAGATGATTTGTGCATGCACGCAACCTACCTAAAAACTTGGGTCCCGATATTTTGAATTGATCATGCCTCCATGATTCCTAGATGAACATTATAGAAAAGAGCTACAGAAGTAGATTGTACTTTTGGAATTATTGGGAAAATTTACATCTATGAACACTAAATATTTAGAACAAGTTTTTGCTTTCCAAAAGAAACATCTTATGAGAGTGTGATTGTATTATTTGTAATCAATGGTATTCATTCATAGATTTATTATTTTACTCATTTTTATTGTTGTACTCTTTTTATATGGGGGAAAAGTCTCCTCCTAGTCTATGCCTTCTTTGTTCTGATGAAGAGACTAGATATTATTCATGAGGGGGACATGGAATTTCAAAAGGAGATTCTAGATATTCATTCAATATAGGGATCCCCCTTTCAGTATGAGGAATTTCATCATCAAACTCATGATATGTATTTACATGGGTGAAATTATCCAAATGATCAAGTTGTCTCTCAATAGTCTTCTCATTCTTGGTGGATTCAAGAAAAATCACATCTCTTGAAAGAATGAACTTATTTTTTACCTCATCATATAGACGACATTCCTTCGTGTTATTTGAGTACCCCAGGAATATGCACTTTATTGCACCAATATTTTTTCTTTGATCCTTAGGAATTAAGGAATAGCAAGTGGAACCAAAAAACTCGAGATGCATCAGTGAAGGAATGTGGCTATTTCACATTTCATAAGGATTATTGTTCCCAAGAGCATGATATGTACTCTTGTTTCTCACATATAATACACATAGAACTGCATTGGACAAAAATATAACTTCACATTCTTGAAAAATAATGTTGAAAGTATCATATTCAAAAGTGTCATGTTCATTCTTTCTATTACACCATTGTGTTGAGGATCGTATGAAATAGAGGTTTGATGCTCGATCCCATGTTGGTGAAGATAGATTTCAAAGCCATTTGAAGTGTACTCCCTTTGATTATCAGTATGAAGAGTGCCAATACGATATTGAGCTACATTTTTAATCCATAGATGAAAATTGGTTCAAATTCTTGATATTTTTGTTTCAACAAATACACCCAATACATCATGGTGTAGTCATCAATGAAAGTGATGATATATTTATTACCAAATAAATATGGAATATGCATCGGGCCACACAAACAAGATTGTATTGAATCTAGCTTTATATGTGCTCTCATAGTGGAATCATGAAAAGGATGTTGGTTGTGTTTTCCAAAGATACAAGGCTCACATTAATGCAAATTTCTTGGAATGGTGAGTTGACCAAAAAGACCATTTTTATTCAACACACGAAGACTATCATAATTGATGTTCCCAAATATGGTATGCCATAAAGAGACTAGAATACAATGTACCTCCATTATGGTGAGAAAGGTATGTATAATTATATGCACATGAAGATGCAATGTACCCAACACCCTTGTTGAGTCTCATCACTATGGAAAATGAATTTACTTTCTAAATATTAATTTAAATATGCACCATGCATATAAAAGGAACCAAGGGGTAGAAAGCCCACAAAAATTACAAAAAAACAATGTGTTGATTTATCCATGCATCTACAATATTTATAAATTCACGAATGCATGCAAACCTAACAATGCATAACACAACATTAAATGGAATAATCATAAATAACACAACAACAACACTTATTTATTTATAAATGCAATTTGATTGGCTACCTACAAATGATGAACCTCCCTCTCAGCCATAATCACTATTACACCAAATATCAACATCAGACCAACTCTGAGCTGAGGCTATGAGTCCAAAAGGAGATCTATTCCTTTGGGTATCCACTCTTCACACTCAAGAACTCAAAACCAGGATCTACTCCAACAATTCCAATCCACTAGCTCTCTCTTCCCCACAACCTGCACAACCCATGGACTATACCCCCTTCACTACTCACAATCCTTCAAGCTATACCATTCATTTATTATGGGTTCCAGTGCACTTGGTTACCCACAAATATCTTATCTAGGGACTTGTTATGAGGAAAATCACTCTATGGCATGGGATAAACCACACTAGACGAAAATGACTGGAGAAATCAACTCTAATCTCAAGTATGCTATATAAACAAATATTATAACAATACAAGATACAAATCTTACCTCATCCCAAAGTTCGTTGAAGTCGACCATTGAGCACTCGACTTAAAGAAATACACCTACAACTTGTCCTCAACAACCAAGATAAACAAGAATATGGTGATAATATATAAAATTAGCACATATAATAACATAATCCATCAATATTAATAACAAATATGGCCATGGAATAACAATTCAAATATTTGAAAGACATTAATTGGACGAGAAAGGAGTATTTTTATTAAAATGTAGTCAACAGAAGTGAATGAATGAAAAACTTCCATGTCGAAACATTCAGAACCAAGAAAGTAAGTCCCTTTTAGATGGGCCTCCACCACTTCAATCTTCCACCAAAGTCAAGATAATATAAGAGAGTCAATGAGGTTCTCCATTAAATAGGGAATATCTTGGGGGTTGAACAATATGTTCAGACTTAAAAGAACAAAGAGATGCAGACTCAATATGAAGTGAATAATTACTCTAGAGTAACTTTTCTCTCAATGTTGAATTCTTCTCCTCTTCTGCACAGCTTGGATAAGGACCATTTCTAGCCTTCAAATGGAACTGAAGGGTTGATTCAGAACGTTTCCATTATATGGAAGGTTAAGGATCATGGATCATGTGACATGACATGGAAACCCAACACCATTTTTTAATTTTGAGCACAAAACCCGTTGTACGTGGGTTGTAATGGTGCAACCTACATATACACATAATGTATAGTTGTTAGTGTGTGTATGTGTGGAAAAGTATGTTTTTTAGTTCTAGGAATTGCAAAAGGGGACTTCAAGTTTGCATAGGGAAATGGAAATGGCCTTCTGAGCAAGTTTGCATGAGGTGAGGAAAAATTGCTATAACAGATGCCCGATAATGTGTGAGGTCAAAGGAGTATCTGCAATGGCTGAAATACATTATAATTCACATAAGTGGAGTAATGGATCCCCAACTGGACATACAATTTTCTCATAAGAATATTACAATCCATAATGAATTTTTGCACATGAATGCCAATTTGAATTACACTGCAGATCCATGTGGAAATATACCAAAAAACTGTTTATGGCCATTAATAGGCAAAAAAATAGTAGATACATGCCATAGGCTGTCATAGTCACAAACAAGGCCTAGTGAAAACCAACTCAAAATCAATCTAAAGATATCTATATACAATGGAGTACAATTTGATCTCCCATGATCACTGAAGTCATATAGATATTGGTCCAATGAATGATAGAAATAACTAAAGAAAGCTACAACTATGAAATGACATCTTCAAGTCTTATAGATGATCTGCCAAACATGCAAGTCTACATCTTGTGAGTAAAGAATTTGGGGTTGAACATAATGAAACTTCATTTGATTACCAGTCATTAAGGTATATTGTTAACAAATGTGACACAACCTAGCGATAATGAAAGTAGGTACCAAGGCACTGAATACATTCTTACAAGTGTGAATAAAGGTTTTGAGGTTGAACACTTGAAGAATCCATCGATCGGGAGACATTGATGCATTCCCAACTTTCAATGGTGAGAGAACCTACCACTGATGACTGCAAGACTCTAGGTACTCATAGGACTCTAAGTCTTGTTTCCATAATAGATGGGATGAATTCGATGAAAGAAGACCCACTGAAAGGAAAGAATTAAGGAATCTCTCATCATTCAACACGAGGTATAAAGAAGGATCTTGATGATTTGGAAGAATTCGGACGAAGAACATGTTCACAAACCAATGATTATGTGTGTGTTCTGCATGCACCAGATGCAAGTAGTGCATGAAAAAGACCCCCTAAATAGAATCCAATCAGGAAAAATTTCAACAAAGGAGAGGAAACCACAAATAAGGCTAATGGAATCCAAGACACTACACCAATCTAAATGTGTGAATAGATTTCTTGTTGTTGAACAAAAGGGAACCCCCCAGTCAATGACCAATGAAGAGATGTTGACTACTGGGTTCAAGGGTACGTACCCATAAGGAAAGTAGGACCAGGGTGCATGGTAGGACTACAACTTCATGTAACTCTAAGACACAATGAGGGTTTGGCTGACATTCAAAGTCAAGAGTTCTAAGAAATTTCTAGCACAGGTTGATAGACATGCTTTGAACAAAACCATGAGACATATGGATGAATCTGGAAGTATAGACTCAATGGTGAAAGATTGCGATGCAGGAGGCACCAATCAAACTCTCCATAGGAAATGGAAGAGTAAGGATTCAGGGGAGTAATTTTTCAATAATGAGCACAACTTCCTAAGGTCATGCTAAACCTAAAATTTTTATGACAAGTGGACTCAAAAGTTTGTGCTCTGTTCAAAGGAGACATGACTACTGCCAACATAAGGTAGTACTCTTTTTTCGTCTGTCTTTTCTGGCTTTTTCATAGTCAAATGAATGCTATGATAAAGAGGAGGAAACAAGTGTCATGAGAAAGAAACTAGTTCCCACAGTGGAACATACCTATCCTCAATTCAAGGAGGTGCATGCAGGATATGGACACTCGGGGGGGTATTTTCTCTTGGGGTATAGGATGTCAAGCTCCAAAGGATATAAGCAAGGCTCTGCTTAGCTAACGATCTAGGATTATAATGTGAAAGAGAGAACAAAGAATAGGCTCAATACTGCAAGCAAGAGAATGATATGCAATTAAAACTTAATGACAAAGAATGTCCCTTTTCATACATTAGTCCCCTAGGACCGAAAAAATATAAAACAATACTTAACAGAACGTTTCTAGCCACTAGTGACTAGAGTGTTCCTTTTTCAAAATTAGTCTACTTGGTATGAAAAAGGTTTAAACTTACACCAAATAGACGTCCTTTCAAATCGAATTAACGAGTGTCAAAGAGACAAGTTCACTTGAAAATATTTTCACTTTTTGAGAGATTCAGAAAAGAGATTAAACAAGACTCGGAGGATGCTATTCTAAGAAACATATACTGGGGGAGGCCAAGGCTGTTGTGTAGGACTTCTATGAAAATTCAAAAACTAACAGATAGATGACACAAGCTTGGGAAAACCCAAAGCTTTCCAAGTCGAGGAGGATAAAATACTTGGAGAGGTTACCTTATCTACAATATATCGAAGAATGCCCCTTATCTATAAGGGTGTATAGGAAAGAAGTCAAGGATCTACAAGATCATTACAATAAAAGGAAACCACCCTAGGACTTAGAGGGAGTGTACTCAGAGAGATTAGAATGCTCCCTTGTTCATAAGGTACAGGACTAGAAATGCTAAGTACATGGTCTAAGGACACATCACCCTCCAAAAGAAGAGTGGGATTAACCAAAGATTGCATCAGCAATGTCACTTACTTATACTTTTCACTCTCCAAGAGAAGAGTGGGAATGAATGAATATTTCACCGGAATGACCAATTATTCAACTGTTGGTTGAATAGGATGCGAGACAACAAGGTCAAGAGATGCATCACCCCCAAAAATAAGAGTGGTGTCAGCCGAAGATTGCATCTACATGACCGTTGCTTAAAAAGGATTCGAGACAACATGGTCAAGAGATGCATCACCCTCCAAAATAAGAGTGGGATCAACCGAAAATTGCATGGGCATGACCACTCTATCAACCAAAGAAGGACTTGAATGTTGGGAAACTAAAGACGACTCAGAACCTGAAGGGACAAGGAAAGGACCACGCTTCTTGTACTGCATCAGTAGTAGGGCACAAACGAGTAAGGTGATCTCCTTTGCAAAGCCTATAGAGGAACTTGGGCTTACATATTATACGTCGAGGCTTCTCAATCATATGAATTTCCCCAACATGACTTGCAGTGGTTGGTGACATGCTCCCAACATGACTTGCAGAGGCTAGTAACAAATCTCCAACATGACTTGCAAAGGTTGGTGATGAATTCCCAACATGACTAGCAGAGGTTGGTGACTAACCTTCAACATGACTAGTAGAGGTTGATGATGAATCTCCAACATGACTAGAAGAGTTTGGTGATGAATCCCCAACATGACTAGAAAAATTTGGTGATGTATGTGCAGTGTGACTAGCAATGACTAGACTTATTTCCCCAACATGACTTGTAGCGGCTGGTTGTTGGTATTCAACATGAATTGTAGAGTTTGTTGACCAATCTCAAACATGACTAGCAAAGGTTGGGGATATAATGCAAGTATGACTTGCAGTGGTTGGTTACAACATTTGAGACCAATTTTCTGGGAAACATTAGTTTTGAAAAATTGTAGGCTAAGAAGGGTTTTGGTATACACCATGGCCTTGTCCAACAGGATAGTATCCTCCTCCAAACTGGTTCATAAAAGGATGTAAGGGCATTGCCACTGAGGAATATGCTTGTGAAGAGAAAGAAACATGACAAGGGTTACTCATGTGAGGATACAGTTTTCCCCCAGATGAAGGAAATTTGTGAAGGGGGTTGTTCATACTATAAAATTGACTCGCCCTGTATGAAACACCAAAGTACAGATGAAGGTCCTCCATTGGAAAAGAGTTCATAGGAACCAACATAGCAGAATAAGCATAGATGGACGTGTCATAATAAGTAGAATGATAGCCTATTTGAGCACGTACTCCTGGAAAAATGAAGCTAGGATTGGACCCATAGGAAGGAATATTCCAACTTCCTATCATAAGATTTGGATTAGGGATATGACTCCCACCAAATAAAAATGGATAATAAGGAGAAATCATGCCCCCAGACCCAAAACTAGGATTCACATGAGACGATGAGACAGAGGATGCAAAATGCGAAGACATGTCTCGCATACCATGAGAAAAATGATTAGAGGCCCAAGGTATTCGTTGAGTATCATGATTTGGTGTACCACTCGGAAATAAAAAAGGATTCGTCCCTATGGAATGAGAAAAGACGATGGGATGGGTAGCACTAATTGAGGGATTTATGGGGGCTCCACTAACAATATCAATGAAAACTCACGTTGCAATACAAAATCCTAAGGCCAACCAATAATCATAGAGAACACCAAAGTAAAGAAAAAAGGTCAATGCACACAAACATGATATAGTGGTTGAAAAGGGGACTCCTTGACTAAAGTAGGTATGCCTCGACCAAGAGGGGAATGAGACTCCCTACAAAAGATCAGAGGTATCATAATCAATTATAAAGGCCCTCGTGGGCTTAACAACCAATCGGTCATATTCCCCTAGAGAGGTAATCTCCATAAAGGTTGTGTGTTGTCCAACCCTTATTTGACCCAAGGTATCTATAAAATAACCCCTGCAAGTAACCTATGTGTCTACCTATGTCAAGCAACTAAGCCACCATGATATAACCAAAGAGTAGGTGAATAGTCGTAAGTTAGGTCCATTGTATGGGCAGGGTAGAAAAGTATGAAATCTTGAAAGCACCACCTCTCACAGAGGTAAAGGTACTATAAATACCCCCANAACTTGTCCTCAACAACCAAGATAAACAAGAATATGGTGATAATATATAAAATTAGCACATATAATAACATAATCCATCAATATTAATAACAAATATGGCCATGGAATAACAATTAGAATATTTGAAAGACATTAATTGGACGAGAAAGGAGTATTTTTATTAAAATGTAGTCAACAGAAGTGAATGAATGAAAAACTTCCATGTCGAAACATTCGGAACCAAGAAACTAAGTCCCTTCTAGATGGGCCTCCACCACTTCAATCTTTCACCAAAGTCAAGATCATATAAGAGAGTCAATGAGGTTCTCCATTAAATAGGGAAGATCTTGGGGTTTGAACAATATGTTCACACTTAAAAGAACAAAGAGATGCAGACTCAATATGAAGTGAATAATTACTCCAGAGTAACTTTTCTCTCAATGTTGAATTCTTCTCCTCTTCTGCACAGCTTGGATAAGGACCATTTATAGCCTTCAAATGGAACTGAAGGGTTGATTCAAAACGTTTCCATTATATGGAAGGTTAAGGATCATGGATCATGTGACGTGACATGGAAACCCGACACCATTTTTTAAGTTTGAGCACAAAACCTGATGTACGTGGGCTGTAATGGTGCAACTTGCATATACACATAATGTATAGTTGTTAGGGTGTGTATGTGTGGAAAAATATGTTTTTTAGTTCTAGGAACTGCAAAAGGGGACTTCAAGTTTGCATAGGGAAATGGAAATGGCCTTCTGAGCAAGTTTGCATGAGGTGAGGAAAAATTGCTATAATAGATGCCCGAAAATGTGTGAGGTCAAAGGAGTATCTTCGATGGCCGAAGTACATTATAATTCGCATAAGTGGAGTAATGGATCCCCAACTGGACATATAATTTTCTCATAAGAATATTACAATCCATAATGAATTTTTGCACATGAATGCCAATTTGAATTACATTGTAGATCCATGTGGAAATATACCAAAAAACTGTTTATGGCCATGAATAGGCAATACAATAGTAGATACATGCCATAGGATGTCATAGTCACGAACAAGGCCTAGTGAAAACTAGCTCAAAATCAATCTAAAGATATCTATATACAATGGAGTACAATTTGATCTCCCATGATCACTGAAGTCATATAGATATTGGTCCAATGAATGATAGAAATAACTAAGGAAAGCTACAACTATGAACTGACATCTTCAAGTCTTATAGACGATCCGCCAAAGATGCAAGTCTACATCGTGTGAGTAAAGGATTTGGGGTCGAACATAATGAGACTTCATTTGATTACCGGTCATTAAGGTATACTGTTAACAAATGTGACACAACCTACCGATAATGAAAGTAGGTACCAAGGCACTGAATACATTCTTACAAGTGTGAATAAAGGTTTTGAGGTTGAACACTTGAAGAATCCATCGATCGGGATACATTGATGCATTCCCAACTTTCAATGGTGAGAGAACCTGCCACTGATGATTGCAACACTCTAGGTACTCATAGGACTCTAAGTCTTGTTTCCATAATAGATGGGATGAATTCGATGAAAGAAGACCCACTGAAAGGAAAGAATTAAGGAATCTCTCATCATTCAACACAAGGTATAAAGAAGGATATTGATGATTTGGAAGAATTCGGACGAAGAACATGTTCACAAACCAATGATTATGTGGGTCTTCCACATGCACCAGATGCAAGTAGTGCACAAAAAAGACCCCCTAAATAGAATCCAATCAGGAAAAATTCCAACAAAGGAGACGAAACCACAAATAAGGCTAATGGAATCCAAGACACTGCACCAATCTAAATGTGTGAATAGATTTCTTGTCGTTGAACAAAAGGGAACCCCCCAGTCAATGACTAATGAGGAGATGTTGACTACTGGGTTCAAGGGTACGTACCCATAAGGAAAGTAGAACTAGGGTGCATGGTAGGACTACAACTTCATGTAACTCTAAGACACATTGAGGGTTTGGCTGACATGCAAAGTCAAGAGTTCTAAGAAATTTCTAGCATAGGTTGATAGACATGCTTTGAACAAAATCATGAGACATATGGATGAATCTGGAAGCATAGACTCAATGGTTAAAGATTGTGATGCAAGAGGCACCAATCAAACTCTCCATAGGGAATGGAAGAGTAAGGAGTCAGGGGAGTAATTTCTCAATAATGAGCACAACTTACTAAGGTCATGCTAAACCTAAAATTTTGATGACAAGTGGACTCAAAAGTTTGTGCTCTATTCAAAGGAGACATGACTGCTGCCAACATAAGGTAATACTCTTTTTTCGTCTGTCTTTTTTGTCTTTTTCATAGTCAAATGAATGCTATGATAAAGAGAAGGAAACAAGTGTCATGAGAAAGAAACTAGTTCCCACTGTGGAACATACCTATGCTCAATTCAAGGAGGTGCATGCAGGATATGGACACTCGGGGGGGTGTTTTCTCTTGGGGTATAGGATGTCAAGCTCCAAAGGATATAAGCAAGGCTCTGCTTAGCTAACAATAGGCTTATAATGTGAAAGAGAGAACCAAGAATAGGCTGAATACTGCAAGCAAGAGAATGATATGCAATTAAAACTTAATGATAAAGAATGTCCCTTTTCATACATTAGTCCCCTAGGACGGAAAAAATATAAAACAATACTTAGCAGAACGTTTCTAGCCACTAGTGACTAGAGTGTTCCTTTTTCAAAATTAGTCTACTTGGTATGAAAAAGGTTTAAACTTACACCAAATAGACGTCCTTTCAAATCGAATTAATGAGTGTGAAAGAGACAAGTTCACTTGAAAATATTTTCACTTTTTGAGAGAATCAGAAAAGAGATTAAACAAGACTCGGAGGATGCTATTCTAAGCAACATATATTGGGGGAGGCCAAGGCTCGTGTGTAGGACTTCTATGAAAATTCAACATCTCACAGATAGATGACACAAGCTTGGGAAAACCCAAAGCTTTCCAAGTTGAGGAGGATAAAATACTCGGAGAGGTTACCTTATCTACAATATATCAAAGAATGCCCCTTATCTATAAGGGTGTATAAGAAGGAATTCAAGGATCTACAAGATCATTACAATAAAAGGAAACCATCCTAGGACTTAGAGGGATTGTACTCAGAGAGATTAGAATGCTCCCTTGTTCAGAAGGTACATGACTAGAAATGCTAAGTACATGGTCTAAGGACACATCACCCTCCAAAAGAAGAGTGGGATTGACCGAAGATTGCATTAGCAATGTCACTTACTTATACTTTTCACTCTCCAAGAGAAGAGTGGGAACGACCGAATATTGCATCGGAATGACCAATTATTCAATTGTTGGTTGAATAGGATGCGAGACAACAAGGTCAAGAGATGCATCACCCCCAAAAATAAGAGTGGTGTCGGCTGAAGATTGCATCTACATGACCGTTGCTTAAAAAGGATTCGAGACAACATGGTCAAGAGATGCATCACCCTCCAAAATAAGAGTGGGATCAACTGAAAATTGCATGGGCATGACCACTATATCAACCAAAGAAGGACTTGAATGTTGGGAAACTAAAGACGACTCCGAACCTAAAGGGCCAAGGAAAGGACCATGCTTCTTGTACTGCATCAGTAGCAGGACACAAACAAGTAAGGTGATATCCTTTGCAAAGCCTACAGAGGAACTTGGGTTTACATATTATACATCGAGGCTTCTCAATCGTATGAATTTCCTGAGCATAACTTGTAGTGGTTGGTGACATGCTCCCAACATGACTTGCAGAGGCTAGTAACAAATCTCCAACATGACTTGCAAAGGTTGGTGATGAATTCCCAACATGACTAGCAGAGGTTGGTGACTAACCTTCAACATGACTAGTAGAGGTTGATGATGAATCTCCAACATGACTAGAAGAGTTTGGTGATGAATCCCCAACATGACTAGAAAAATTTGGTGATGTATGTGCAGTGTGACTAGCAATGACTAGACTTATTTCCCCAACATGACTTGTAGCGGCTGGTTGTTGGTATTCAACATGAATTGTAGAGTTTGTTGACCAATCTCAAACATGACTAGCAAAGGTTGGGGATATAATGCAAGTATGACTTGCAGTGGTTGGTTACAACATTTGAGACCAATTTTCTGGGAAACATTAGTTTTGAAAAATTGTAGGCTAAGAAGGGTTTTGGTATACACCATGGCCTTGTCCAACAGGATAGTATCCTCCTCCAAACTGGTTCATAAAAGGATGTAAGGGCATTGCCACTGAGGAATATGCTTGTGAAGAGAAAGAAACATGACAAGGGTTACTCATGTGAGGATACAGTTTTCCCCCAGATGAAGGAAATTTGTGAAGGGGGTTGTTCATACTATAAAATTGACTCGCCCTGTATGAAACACCAAAGTACAGATGAAGGTCCTCCATTGGAAAAGAGTTCATAGGAACCAACATAGCAGAATAAGCATAGATGGACGTGTCATAATAAGTAGAATGATAGCCTATTTGAGCACGTACTCCTGGAAAAATGAAGCTAGGATTGGACCCATAGGAAGGAATATTCCAACTTCCTATCATAAGATTTGGATTAGGGATATGACTCCCACCAAATAAAAATGGATAATAAGGAGAAATCATGCCCCCAGACCCAAAACTAGGATTCACATGAGACGATGAGACAGAGGATGCAAAATGCGAAGACATGTCTCGCATACCATGAGAAAAATGATTAGAGGCCCAAGGTATTCGTTGAGTATCATGATTTGGTGTACCACTCGGAAATAAAAAAGGATTCGTCCCTATGGAATGAGAAAAGACGATGGGATGGGTAGCACTAATTGAGGGATTTATGGGGGCTCCACTAACAATATCAATGAAAACTCACGTTGCAATACAAAATCCTAAGGCCAACCAATAATCATAGAGAACACCAAAGTAAAGAAAAAAGGTCAATGCACACAAACATGATATAGTGGTTGAAAAGGGGACTCCTTGACTAAAGTAGGTATGCCTCGACCAAGAGGGGAATGAGACTCCCTACAAAAGATCAGAGGTATCATAATCAATTATAAAGGCCCTCGTGGGCTTAACAACCAATCGGTCATATTCCCCTAGAGAGGTAATCTCCATAAAGGTTGTGTGTTGTCCAACCCTTATTTGACCCAAGGTATCTATAAAATAACCCCTGCAAGTAACCTATGTGTCTACCTATGTCAAGCAACTAAGCCACCATGATATAACCAAAGAGTAGGTGAATAGTCGTAAGTTAGGTCCATTGTATGGGCAGGGTAGAAAAGTATGAAATCTTGAAAGCACCACCTCTCACAGAGGTAAAGGTACTATAAATACCCCCATATATGAATAGATCCCTAGAAATATCTCTAACGCTAAGAAGGTATTGAAGGGATATCTCCTCAACCAACTTCACACGACCTCATGCTTAACTCTAGTGTGAGCAGAGCCTCCTGACGTCACTAGTTATACAATGGATTTCACCACTCCCTTAGTCAGACACATATGTTGAGCTTAATAGCCTTGGGGAAGCTTATTCACAAAATCCTATTCAAAGGCTCTAAATATTAAGCTAGTTTGTTTACCCTAAAAATTAAAATCATTTCTAATCAATTTTAATTTTATCAGTGTTACTTTTAGTGGATTTTCTTACTCAAAAGGTGCGATCGTGAAACTGACGATGTTACGACTCAACAAGTAAAATAAACGAATATGAATAAAATGAAAATTCCTAACTTCAATTCCCAATAAATGATAATATTTTTTCTAAATACAACTTTCAATTCAATTATGCAATTTCAAATAAGATGCAATCCTTCTATATATGTACTAATATTGATGACAATAACCCAAAAGATCAAATGCCAATGACGCAAAATGTATTTTTTTTTTTTGTATTTTCAATATAAAAGAATGAAAATGCAACGACTGAACAACAACTTGATATAAAGACCCTACTGTATGTAAACAGAGACAAATCAAGTAGAATATCAAGAATCAAACACCCAACCCAGGATGCAAGGAAAATCAATGAAAATTATGATGAGAAAGAAAAACCGCCCAAAATTTCTACCAAAGAAAGGTTTCCTATCACTATGCAGGCACTTAACAGTCATAATAGAGATCTAATAAGACTCAACAACCATCAAAACTTACCCAACAAACATCAAACTCAACAATCAAGAAAACAAGGATGACGTATGTGACTGTTCAGAAGAAACCCATGTATACACGCTTCCTACATAATGAAAGCTCGTGTATGTATGAGACTGTTAGGGGAATGACCATGTATATATATTGAAACACTACCAAGTTAATTATAATGACAAGAAACTCAGATTAAAAATGAAGAAAGGCTATCAAGTAATCAAATGACAATAAACTCCAGCTAAACAAGAGAAATCAAAGGAGATGAACACTCCAAATCCTGAAAATAAGATTCAATCCCTAGTATGGTCGCCAATTTTGTTACGAGGAAAATCACTCTATAGCATGGGGTAAATGTCAACATACAGAATGACTACAGAAATCAACTCTAATCTTAAGTATGCTATATAAATAATTAACTCTTTGTGGATTCAAGAAAAATCACATCTCTTGAAAGAATGAACTTATTTTTTAGCTCATCATAAACACACCATTCCTTGGTGGTGTTTGAGTACCCCAGGAATATGCACTTTCTTGCACCAAGCTTGTTTCCTTGACCCTTAGGAATTAAGGAATAACAATTGGAACCAAACAAATCGAGATATATCATCAAAGGAATTTGGCCATTTAACATTTCATAAGGATTCTTGTTCCCAAGAGCATGACATGTACTCTTTCTTATCACATATATTTCACATAAAACTACATTAGCCCAAAACATCAACTTCACATTCTTGAAAAACAATGTTGAACGTACCATATTCAAGAGTGTCATGTTCCTTCTTTCTGTTACACAATTATGTTGAGGATTGTATGGAATAGAGCTTTGATGCTTGATCCCATCCTGGAGAAGATAGATTTCAAACTCATTCGAAGTGTACTCCCTTCAATTATCAGTATGAAGAGTGCCAATGTGAGATTGAGCTACACTCTCAACGCATAGATGAAAATTGGTTCAAATACTTGAGATTTTTGTTTCCACAAATACACCCAATACATCCTGGTGTAGTCATCTTATATTTATTACCAAAGGAATATTTAATAGGCATGGGGCCACACAAATAAGAGTGTATTAAATCTATCTTTATATGTGCTATCAAAGTGGAATCATGAAAAGAATGTTGGTTGTGTTTTCCAAGGATACAAGGCTCACATTAATGCAAATTTCTTGGAATGGTAGGTAGACCCGAAACACCATTTTTCTTCAACACACAAAGACTATCATAATTGATGTTCCCAAATATGGTATGCCACACAAAGACTAGAAGAAAATATACCTCCATTATGGTGAGAAAGGTATTTATAATTATATGCACATGCATATGCAATGTACCCAACACCCATGTTGAGTCTCGTCACCGTGGAAAATGACTTTGCTTTCTAAATATGAATTTTAATATGCACCATATATATAAAAGGAACCAAGGGGCAACAATTCCACAAATATTACAAAAAAATAATGTGTTGATTTATCCATGTATCTACAACATTTATAAATTCATGAATGCATGAAAAACTAAAAACACATAACACAACATTCAGATATCATTTACAAAATGGAATAATCATAAATAACACAACAACAACAATTATCTATTTATAAATGTAATTCAACTGGCTACCTACAAAGGATGAACCACTCAACCATTGTCAGTATTACACCAAATCTCAACATCAGGCCAACCCTGAGCTGAGGCTATGAGTCCACAAGGAGATTTGGTCCTTTGGGTATCCACTCTCCACACTCAACAACTGAAACCCAGGCTCTACTACTACAACAATTCCAATCTACTAGCTCCCTCTTCCCCACAACCTGCACCACCCAAGGAATGTACCCCCTTCACTGCTCACAATCCCTAAAGATATACTATTCATTTATTATGGCTTCCAGTGCACTTGGTTAGCCACAAATATCTTATCTAGGGACTTGTTATGAGGAAAATAACTCTATGGCATGCGATAAACCACAACAGATGAAAATGACTGCAGAAATCAATTCGAATATCAAGTATGCTATATAAATAAATATTCCAACAAGACAAGATAAAGAGCTTACCTAGTCCAAACGTTCTATGAAGTCCACCATTGAGCACTAGACTCAAAGAAATACACCTACAACTTGTCCTCAAAAACCAAGATACAAAAGCATATGGTGATAATATATAAGGTTAGCACATATAATAACATAATCCATCAAGATTAATAACAAATATGCCCATGGAATAACAATTCAAATATTTGCAAGACATTGATTGGACGAGAAAAGAGTATTTCTATTAAAATGTAATCAACAGAAGTGTATGAATGACAAACTTTTGTGTCGAGACGTTCACAACCGAGAAACTAAGTCCCTTCCAGCTGGGCCTCAACCACTTCAATCTTCCACCAAAGGCAATCTCATATAAGAGAGTCAATGAGTTTCTCCATTAAAGAGGGAATATCTTTGGGGTTGAACAATGTGTTTAGACTTAAAAGGACAAAGAGATGAAAACTCAATATGAAGTGAATAATTTCTCCAGAGTAACTTTTATCTCAAAATTGAATTCTTATCCTATTCTCCACAGCTTGGATAAGGCCCATTTATATCCTTCAAATGGAGCTGAAGGGATGAGTCGAAACGTTTCCAGTGTATGGAAGGTTAAGGATCATGGATCCTATGACGTGACATGGAAACCTGACACCATTTTTTTAATTTTTATCACAAACCCTCATGTACATGGGCTATAATGGTGAAACCTGTGTATACATATGTTGTATAGTTTTAGGGCACATATGTGTGGAAAAATATGTTTTTTTATCTCTGGGAACTACAAAAGGGGACTTCAAGTCTGCATAGGGAAATGGAAATGGCCTTCTGAGAATGTTTACATGAGGTGAGGAAAATATTGCTATAACAGATGCCCCCTGATGTTTGAAGTCAGAGGAGTATCCGCGATGGTTGAAATACATTATAATTCCAAGAAGTGGAGTAATGGATACCCAACTAGACTAACTAGTTTCTCCTAAGAATATTACAATCCATAATGACTTTTTGCACATGTATGCCAATTTGAATTACACTGCAGATCCATGTGGAAATATAACAAAAAGATCTTCATGGCCATTACTCCGAAATATAAAGGTAGATACATGCCATAGGCTATCCTGGTCATGAACAAGGCCCAGTGAAAACCAATCTCCAAATCAATCTGAAGATATATGTATATAATGGAGTACAATTTGATCTCCCATGATCATTGAAGTCATATAGGTACTGGTCCAATGAATTATAGAAACAACTTAGGAAAGATGCGACTATGAACTGACATATTCAAGCCTTCTACATGATCTGCCAAAGGTACAAGTCTACATCATGTGAATAAAGGAGTTGGGGTCGAACACAATGAGACTTGGTTTGATTACTGGTCATTAAAGTATACTATTAACAAACGTTATACAACCTACCCTAATGAATGTAGGTATCGAGGCACCGAGTACATTATTACAAATGTGAATAAAGTTGTTGAGGTTGAACACTTGAATAATCCATCGATCAAGAGACATTGATGTATTTCCAACTGTCAATGGCAAGGGAATGTGCCATTGATGAATGCAAGCCTCTAGGTACTCATATGACTCTAGGTCTTGTTTCTAGAATTGATGAGTTGAATTCAATGGAAGAAGACCCGGTGAAAGGAGAGCATTAAGGCATCTCTCATCATTCAACACAAGGTATAAAGAAATAGCTTGATGATTTGGAGGAACTTAGACAAAGAACATGTTCATGAACTAATCACTATGTGCGTCTTTCGCATGCATGAGATGCAAGTAGTGCATGAAAAGGACTTTTTGAATAGAAGCCAATGAGGAAAAATGTTGACAAAGGAAAGGAAACCACCAATAAGGATAATGTAATCCAAGACACTACACAAATCCCATTGTGTGAATAGATTTCTTGTCATCGAACATAAGGGAAACTCCCCAATCAGCGACCAATGAGGAGATGTCGACTACTAGGTTCAAGGTTACCTACCCATAAGGAAAGTAGAACCAGGGTGCACAGTAGGACTACAACTTCATTGAAATATGAGACACACTGAAGGTATGGATGACATGCAAAGTCAAGAGTTTTGAGAAATGGCTGACACAGGTTGATAACATCCTTTGAACAAGAGCATGAGACATATGGATGAATCTGGCATCATAGAAGTAATGGTGAAACATTGTGATGCAAGAGGAACCAATCAAACTCTCCATAGGGACTGGAAGAGTAACCAATCGGGGGAGTAAACTCTCAGTAATGAGATCAACTTCATAAGGTGATGCTAAACCCAAAATTTTGATGACAAGTGTGCTCAAAATTTTGTCCTCTGTTCAAAGGCAACATGATTGTTTCCAACATAAGGTAATACTCTTTTTTCGCTCATCTTTTTTGGTTTTTTCGTAGTCAAATGAATGCTAAGATAAAGAGGAGGAAACAGGTGTTGTAAAAAAGAAACTAGTTCCAAAAGTGGAACATACTTATTCTCAATGCAAGGAGGTGCATGCAAGATATGTACACTCAAGGGAATGTTTTCTCTTGGGATATAGGGTGTCAAGATACAAAGGATATAAACAAGGTTTTTCTTGGATGACGATGCAAATTGATGAGGTGATAGTCTTATAATGCAAAAGAAAGAACCATAAATAGCCTCAATAGTGCAAGCAAGAGAATGAGGTGAAATTACAGCTTAACACCAAAGAATCTCATTTTTCCTACATTTAGTCCCCGAGGCCCGAAAAAATATAAAACAATAGACAAGAGAACTTTTCTAGCCACTAGTGACTAGAGTGTTCCTTTTTCAAAATTAGTCCAGTTGGTCTGAAAAAGGGTTAAAATTACACCAAATAGACATCATTTCAAATCCAATTGATGAGTGTGAAAGACACAAGTTCACTCGACAATATTTTCACTTTTTGAGAGAGTCGAAAAAGATCTTAAACAAGACTAGAAGGATGTTGTTGTAAGCAACATATAATGGGGGAGGCCAAGGCTCTCGTGTAGGACTTTTGTCCAAAGTCCGGAACTAATAGATAGTTGAAACAAGCTTGGGAAAACCAAATATTTCCAAGTCGAGGAGGATAAAATACTCACAGAGGTTACCTTATCTACAATATATTGAAGAATGCCCCTTATCTGGAAGGGTGTAGAAGAAGGAAGTCAAGGATCTACAAGATCATTATGATAAAAGGAAACCACCCTAGGACTTGTAGGGAGTGTACTCAAAGAGAGTATAATGCTCCCTTGTTTAGAAGGTACAAGACTAGAAATGCTAAGGACATGGTCGAAGGATGCATCAACGTCTAAGAGGAGAGTGGGATTGAAAAATATTACATCGACATTGTCATTTCCTTAGACTTTTCACTCTCCAAGAGAACAGTGGGATCGACTGAAGATTGCATTGGAAGGACAACTTATACAACCATTGGTTGAATAGGATGTGAGACAACAAGGTCAAGAGACGCATCACCCCCAAAAAATAAGAGTGGTGTCGACCGAAGATTGCAGCGACATGACCATTGGTTGAACAAGATGCGAGACAACACGGTCAAGAGATGCATCACCCCCCCAAACAAGAGTGGGTTCAACTGAATATTTCACCAACACGACTGTTGTATCAACCAAAGAAGGACTAGAATCTTGGAAAACCAAACATGACTCAGAACCTGAAGGGCCCCCGGGCAAGGAACATGCTTCTTGTACCACAACAGTAGCAGGGTACAAACGAGTAAGGTGATATCCTTTGCAAAGCCTACCAATGAACTTGGGCTTAAGATTTATACATTGAGGCTTCTCAATCATATGAATTCCCCCAACATGACTTGTAGTGGCTGGTGACATGATCCTAGCATGACTTGCAGAGGCTAGTAGAAAATCTCTAACATGACTTGCAAAGGTTGGTGATGAATGCCCAACATGACTAGCAGAGTTTGGTGACTAACCTTCAACATGACTAGCAGAGGTTGATGATGAATCCCCAACATGACTAGCAGAGGTTGGTGATGAATCCTGTAATGTACCTCAAAATTTACATAAAATAAAAAATTTAATTGGGAACTTTGAATTGGTTCTGTGTCTTTAAATCTTTTCAGTCATTCGTCAACCATAATGTACAACAATCTTATTACCTTTTACTCCTCTATCCTATTTTAACATAAAGTCACCGCTTCCTATTTCAGTATTGAGTTATATACGAACATAGATTCATAGATAGGGATATCCTATTTCATTGCAACTTATTATTATCTACTGTTTTGTTTCCAAAACCTCTTTATGATAAGGAGATGGAACTACTTAGCGTCACTTTCATATGAATGCGAGGGTTATAAATGTAAGGCCTTATGATTCTCATTCCGATATATATATATATATCATTATAGGATCTACATGGAGAGGTTAACATTATTCAGAAACAAAAGTTATTTGGGTATAAAATCGGGCATTAAACTTGCACCTTGAATATAAAGCGCTCAGAGGTTAACTTGTGAAGGTTATGGTTATGATCGTGCTAACAAAACTACCCATTAGGTAACGACCAGGATATCCAACTCATATAGTGAATGCAAAGGTAGTTGGGTTCAACATATAATGGTGTAGCAAGTCAACCATCTGGTTACCTCGCCATTAATACTCTGAACAACTGCTATAGGTTGGAACCGTCGTGCCTTAAAGGTCTGTTTGCAACATTTAAAGCGACTGGGATATGTCTATTCGAATCAGAGATCGACTGGTGTGCCCTAATGAGATGTCGACACTTACCCTATATTCACATGGTCCAAGTACAAAGACCCCATTCCCTTTACTCCATGTGAAAGGTTACTCCTGCACTTTCACTTTCATTCTGGTTTTGGTTTGGTGAAGGAGGAAACACCGTCTCTGCCCATTTTTCATTTGCATTTTGGTTTTGGTTTAGTGAAGGAGGAGGGAACATCTTAGACCATTATTTTGTTTGGCTTTAGCATCATGGACAAGCGTTTAGGATTCGGCCCCTGTGCCAGATGGGTCAAGATATTGGGTGGAACTTCTCGACGACAGCTCTGCGTGGGGTAAGTTTACCCTTGACTATTATTTTACTTGCGCATTCGGGTCTTTCTGTATTGTTAGGTAGGTCTTTGCATGCTTCTGGTCCCGGTCAGTTCTTTGGTAGTATTCTTCGAGGTTAAAGTGAAAGGGTAGATGTTACCCTAGCCAGGTCTAGGTTCTCTACAGTTTAACCCCTTCTCTGTACTAGTCTTTTTGTCGAGGTCAAGCTATTCTCCTTTCTTGGAGGAACTTACTACGATGTCTGTTAGAAATGTGTATTTGGAATATGCTATATATATTTTTTTGTTTGAACTTCTGTTAATGGCCTGGTTTCCCAACCGTTTTGTCTTAGATGACAGAGTGTCATGTCCGGGTTTTCCCTTACTTGGGTGTGTAACAAACCTGTTGGCATACTCTTGAGCTTGAGAGAATTTATGTGTTTAAATCGCTAGTGCCACTATGTTGATTAGGAACGACATTCTCATGGCCAGAGGCGTTTAATCCTTCCTGTTCATATTTGAACTATCACATTAATTTTATGTTTATTATTACTTTATGGTTGTTATATGCAAATTCATTTTCTGTAATGTTTTGAATAAGCCTAGTATTCATCTCTAATGATGGGCCCCTTGATGTGCGAGGGTACCCATCAGGGAGAGACAAAGGCCTCCTCCCCTTTTGGTCTAGGAGGCTCACGAGATAGCGCAATGGTAGAAGGCAAGAACACCTTTATAGTTAAGTATTCACTGGCCCATGTTCTAAATTATGTTGTGTGATTTAATCATCTTTTTCTGTTGGATACATTATAGTGCTTCACATTATTTCATGTAGGTGCGGTCACACTGAAGCATGGGGATGCCCTCTTCAGTCCTTCAAGAGGTATTCAGTTTCCAACACAGTGCCCTTCCATCTATTTCAAGTTTACATGCACCGATGGTCCAGGCTTTGTCCCATCCCTAATGTTTGAAGATTTTTAGCTCCAAGTTCTGTATTCAGTTGATATAGGGTATGCCTTGATTTTGTATATAAACATTCTGGTACGAAGAAAAATTTACGCCAAGCTTGCACCTGGTTGGACTTGTGATATTCAGATAGTCGTTCTATTTAAGTAATATGATCTTTATGCTTTGAGTATTATTTCATTGTGTAAATGGATTTCATTCTGTCACTTTTCATATTCAATATTTTCCTCGGTATCTCCAAAAAATGATTTGTTATTACAGATTTGAATTCTCTAGTTATTTTCCAGAATTGAATCTCACTGTTGATTACATGGTCCCTTCTCAAAATGATTCAGCTAAATACAATAGTATGCCGAAAAATAGCATAATAACATCTGGGCCTAAGGGTTTTTTTTTCCACCAGAATCGGGTGATGACTTCCATATTTCGTTTAAGCATTGTAAACTTGCATTCTGATATAACACTAGTTTTTGGTAGGAGTTGAACCTGAGTCTTATTCCACCTTTTGCAAATTTGTCTTACAAACTGGCTGTATGCAATGGTTTTGTGTAAAGATTATGTCTGTGGGATTCCATCTAGATTTTTGGGGTTTCTCATATATAAATCGATAGGAAAAATTGTTTGTCCATTTGAGATTAAAAAAGATCAGGACTTCCAGAAATTCGGGTCTATTTTCCTTTCAAGTGATTTTCTTACTCCTTTATACTAGATACGCTATAGCATTGTACCTATGACGGAGGTTATACTATAGATGCGCCTTTAAACCTATGATAGAGGTTATACTATAGATGCACCTTTAAACCTATGATATAGGTTATACTGTAGATGCGCCTTTAAACCACATAGTCATTAATATAGTACCCTCACTACCATGTTGATGTACATATACTTAATTTTCTGTAATGGGGTTTTGGTAAGTTTCTGAATTATATTTCTATGTAAATGTTTATATGTATATCTGTCTAGTTCCTTTTTCAAATACCTTAGTAATCAATTTACTCTAGCGTCATATTATATCATAGAGAACGCTCATTATATATATACATATATGTTCACGATATATTTATACAAGTCGATATACATATCGATTAATACCCCTGTGATGAAGAGTATATTTACTTTGAATCTGGATTGGTATTCTCATTAGACGAGGCTTATTGTATACTATAAACATATACAGGAAATGAAATGCACCACAACTATTGGTGTGCGTGGCTTCAAGTATTTATGGAAACAATTTTATTTTTATTTACTTAACAGAACTAAGAAGATAGTTGTAGTCTGTAATCCATTCTATTATGGGATTAGTAACTACTACAGAATTCGTTTTGTTGTTTGGTACATTCCAATGTATTAGTAATCACTCAACATCACATCTAAATAAATGAGTCCATTTCTAGCCAATGACTATGAAGTAAAATGATAGATCTTTCCACCACAACATTCAACCAGAATTCATACATAGAAGTAAACAGATTGCAACACATGACATTTGACTAGGATAAGGTAGAGTTACATATCTGAACAAAATTTGCAGGAAGACAAAGTCAACAACCATGTTCCTCCCAATCGTAGAAAAAGGCAGCCAATCTACTTGCCTGATTCACCCCCTAGCCTGACCATGAGTCCATGAGGGCGAATTGGAATCTCCTCTCCAGCAATATCCTCCAATTCCAGCAGTATCCCTCTTGCCTCACACTCACACAGTAGTGCTCATAAGAGTAAGAAACAGAGAAAAAAATTATAGTCTTCCTTCCCAGCATACTTGGCAACATCCTGCCTCCTCACATATGCTATTTATTAATTTTCCTAGGATTTTTTTCCCTCCTATGAGAATTTTTGCAGCTTTCTAAATCCCTGATTTTCAAGGGCTGACAATGGCCAAATCACTGATTTTCCACTTGTTACAATCAGCCCAAAGTTAATTCCAATGTGCTCTCCACTCATGGAGTCATGGTTAGCTAAATTTAGCATGGTTGTTCCATTTGTCCTCCTGCAATAAATATAAAATATTATGTTTCCATACAAGTGTCATAGTCAAATAGTTAGTTGGGTCAAATCAAGTCTCTGCCCAACAGTCATAATAATTAATTACAATCATCACATTCGAAATTTCCATAAATGGCAAAAAAATTCCAAATTCGAATTTACTAAAAACAGAATGAATTTTCAGTAGATTTAAATTTTAAAAATATTTATTTTTTTGGGATGTCACATCCTTTCCCCCTTTAGTAAATCACTGTCCTCAGTGTTCGTTCCTTTCCTGGAACAAGATTGGATGAGATTTTCGCAAATCTCCCAACAACTCCCAAGTGGCCTCCTCAGGACTAAAGTGCTTCCATTGCACCTTTACCTGAACAATGGCTCTGTTCCGAAGTGCTATTTCTCTCCAGTCCAAAATGCGCAGGGGTTCCACCTGGAACTCGCCTTCGGGTTCCACCTGCACCAAGTTCCAATCAATCATATGAGTAGGGTCATGAATATACTTTTTCAACAAGGAAATATGAAAAACATTATGAATTTTCAGATTAGCCGAGAATGCAAGTTGGTATGCTATGGGTCCAATTCGAGCTAGTATCTCGAAGGGTCCACAAAACCTGGGCTCCAGCTTGGCACAATTTCCTAACTTCAACGAACTTCTTCGAGCTTTGACCTTTAAATAAACATTCTTTCCCACTTGGAATTCCAAGTGTCTTCTTTTTTGATCTGCATAGCTTTTCTGTCTATCTTGTGCTTCTTTCAAATTCTATTGTACCTTCCTTACCATGTTTTCCATTTCTTGGAGCATCTCCAATCCCACCATGAGTCTGTCAGCTGGGTTATCCTAGCTAATTGGAGTTGTACATTTCCTACCATACAATATTTCGAAAGGGCTCAATTTAGCCGAAGTCTGGTATCCATTGTTATATGCAAATTCTACCAAGTGTAGATAGTCTTCCCACTTGTTCGGTTTTGTTCTTACGTACATGCGGAGCATATCCTCCATGATTTAGTTTGTCCTTTTAGTATATCCATATTTGGGTGATAAATCATACTAAAATTCAAGTTAGTATTTATCCCTGCAAACAATTCCTTCCAAAAGGCAGATGTGAATTTTACGTCTCTATCTGAAATCACCAATTTAGGAATACCATGCAGTGTAAAAAAATTCTTTCATGAATATTTCAACAATGTTTATAGCTTTAAAAGTAGATTTTACTGGAATAAAGTGTGCATACTTACTGAGTTTATCGATTACCACCATAATAGAATCGTTATGTTCCTGATTTTTAGGCAAACCTGTTATAAAATCCAGTGATATGGTCTCCCACTTCCATTCTGGTATGGGTAATGGTTGTAATAGGCCGTATGGATGTTGGTGTTTGGCCTTAACCTGCTGACAATCTTGGCACCTAGCCAAGTATTCTGCTGTTTTTCCCTTCATATTAGGCCAATAAAATAGTTTCCTAAGTGTTGTTACCGTTTTCTGGTAACCTGGTGGCCAGAATACGGTTTCTTATGCACTTTGTCCAAGATTGTTAATTTTAACCCTGTTGAATCTGGTATGTAAAGTCTGTTTTTAAATCGTAGCAGTCCCTTCTCGTCGATACTTAGATCTGGTTTCTCTAAGTTCGCAGTATTGTTCGGTATTTATATCATTATTTTAGTATAGTTTTCGTCATCAATACCGGTCGTCCTTATTCTTTCTTCCAGATCACTTTCTACCCTACTAACATTCATCTCAAATAACCCATGGATTCTTCTACTTATAGAATCTTCTACTTTATTTTCCTTGCCCTTGATATGTCTAACCTTGAAGTCAAATTCTCTCAAGAATGCTTACCACCTTGCTTGCCTTGCGTTAAGATCTAGTTGGTTAAACAGATATTTCACCCTGCTATTGTCTGTTAATAATAGGAATCTTCTGCCCATTATGTAGTGTTGCCACATCTTTAAGGCGTGTATTATTGTTGCTAATTCTAAGTCACGAGTGACATAATTTCACTCTTGTTCCTTCAATTTCCGGGACTCATAACAAATAACGTGTCCTTCCTGGGTTAGGACACCACCTAGTCCTTCTTTACTTTCATCAACACATACGGTGAAGTCTTTATCTGGGTCTACTACTTTCAATATGGGTGTCATTGTCAGTAACTCCTTTAGTTTGTTGAAACTGTCTTGACATTTCTCCGACCAGTTAAACCTGGTTCCTTTCTTTTGTAATGATGTGATAGGGTAGGCTATCTTGGAAAACCCTTCTATAAACATGCGGTAATATCCGGTGATTCCCATGAACGACCGTATATCTGCTACATCTTTAGGTACTGGCCATTCCCTAATGGCTTTCATCTTTTCCGGGTCTACGACAATGACCTCTGCTGAAATTACATGTCCAAGATATTGTATTTCTTTCTGATAGATGTCACACTTATCAAAATTGGCATACAGTTTGTTGTTCCTTAACATTTGCAGCACTATTCTTAAGTGTTCCTCATGTTCCTCCTCCATCTTTGAATAGACTAGGATATCGTCGATGAATACTACCACAAACTTGTCCAAGTACTCACTAAAAATACTGTTCATTAGGCACATAAACGTGGTTGGGGCGTTAGTGAGTCCAAAAGGTATGAATACAAACTCGTAGTGTCCATATCTTGTTTGAAATGTTGTTTTTTTTATGTCCTCATCTTTTATCCGAACTTGATGATAACCGGATCGTAAATCCAATTTTGAAAATATCTTGGCCCCCCTTACTTGATCGAATAGATCATTTATCCTTGGTAAGGGGTATTTATTCTTAATAGTCATTTTTTTCAGTTGTCTATAATCGATAAATAATCTTAGAGTACCATCCTTCTTTTTCACAAAGAGGATTGGTGCTTCCCAAGGTGAGACACTCGATGTGATGTACTCCTTGTCCAACAATTACTGTAATTGTATTTTTAATTCTGTCAGTTCTGGTAGACTCATCCGGTAAGGCGCCTTTGAGATAGGGGCATAACCAGGTAACAAATCTATGGAAAAGTCTATTTCCCTTCTAGGGGGTAATTCTGGTATCTCATCCACAAACATGTCTCTGAAATCACGTAGGACAACAAAGTCTTCTAGTTTTTGCTTATCATATTTTCCTAGCAGATTCGTTACCTGGATGGCATAAACTTGACACCCCTTCCTCATACATTTCTTGAGTTGCATTGATGAAACTTGTCTGACTGATACCGGTTTTGGTATACCTTGGGTTGTTCTAACAGTGCCAAAATCGTCCTTATAGCTGAGTATCTTTGTATAGCAATCTAGTACTTCTTTCTGTTGTTCCAACCAATCCATCCCGATAATCATATCGTAAGATCTTAGTGGTAGGATGTTCAGAAGGGTCTTTATATTTTGACCGTATAAGATGAACTCAAAATCTAGAACAAACTCATCTACCTTTCTTTTAGTACCAGTCACTAATTGTACAAGCCATGATTTTGCGTGTTTCAGTTTCTTAAGTTTGTTTGACTCTGCCACATTAAGTGTAATATAACTTAATGTAGCTCCAGGGTAAATTAAAACAAAGATTCGAGTGTCATTCATTTTACCTTCGATTTCTACCACCGAGGACTGGTGGTCATCTTGTAAAGCATCTATGGTTGCATTTATCTGATGTAGGCTTCTGCCCACATCTCCCACTGTTGAGGCTTCCTGCAGATTATGAACAGTAGTTTTGTTTGTTGAACTCAAACGTAGACAGTTCCTCCTTAGATGAGGCTCTCCACATTCCCAACACTTTAATGGATTGCGAGGGTTGTCTCCAAACTTCTTCATCCCCAGGTTTACTAGTTTACCACTGCCTTGCGTATTCGGATGGTTGGAGTGAAAATCCTTTCTCGGAAAACTTTTTCTTTTATTCCAATAAGGAGTTGGTTGGTACCCTTTCTTCCACTGGTTCATTCGCTCTTATTGCTTATCCTTCCATGCTTTGGGAAAATCTACCCACTGTTTATACTAATCGTAGCACATGCGTGCCTTCCTGAATATTTTTCTCAAAGATTTGTGGTTGTCAAACTCAATTATGTCCTTGTAGGACTGTGGTAGACAACTTAGAAATCACTGAATTTTTACTTTATCCTCATGGATGTACGGTATGAACCTTAGCAACTCCAAAAATTTATTTATAAGGTCCTCCATTGCCATCTTTCCAAGTCGAAACTCATAGAACTTTTTTTTCTTCCTTTCATAGTAACTTTCCGAAAGGTATTGTTTCTTGAAATACTTTTTAAAGTCAGACCATTCCAACTGTTTTTCCTTTAGGTCGTTGGCCAATTTCAGGTCCTGCCACCAAATGCTAGCCTTCCCTTTCAGATTGTAGATGGCCATTTTGACCTTCATGTTGCTAGAATAGTTGTAGATCTAAAAGTATTTTTTGATGTCCAACAACCATGCTTCAACATCCTGTCTCATCTTGGATTCTCCATCAAAGGTAGCTAGTTTAATTTTTTTAAATTCTCCTTCGAGGTGGTCTACTTGTTTTCTTTTTCTGTCTGATTTAGTTTTTTCTTCTACTGAGGGTGTTCCTTATGACAAACTATCTCCTTTTTCTATTTCCGGCCCTCAGTTCTTAGAGGCCCTTTTGCTAACTTCTTCCTCATGGTTATCGTCTTTTGGGATTTTCTTGGTAACTATACTGTGTAGCAGGACTTCATTTATCTCTTGTTGATCCTGTTGTGCCTTTTTCAATTTTCATTGTGTGCTTTGAAAATATGTAATTCAACAATAAGGTTCCTCATTGTTTCTAACACTTCTATGGGTGAACTTCTGTCATTGTTCTGTCTTGGATCTCTAGGGGGTCCTTTCTGTGGGTTTTCTCCCATCCTGACTTATGCATCCTCTTGAGATGCCATAATGAACACAAAATAGAAATAGCTTTCTGTTTGTAACCATACAACTTTTATTAGTTTTACATAAATCAAAATATATATATACTAAGAAGCTATTGTGGCCCTGTTCAGGTCCAGTGTTGTGACCTTTTTTCTTTGATACCATATGTAATGTACCTCAAAATCTACATAAAAAAAAATTTAATTCGGAACTTTGAATTGGCTCTGTGTCTTTAAAGCTTTTCAGTCATTTGTCAACCATAATGTACAACAGTCTTATTGCCTTTTACTCCTCTATCCTATTTTAACATAAAGTCATCGCTTCCTATTTCGGTATTGAGTTATATATGAACATAGGTTCATAGCTAGGGATATCCTATTTCATTGCAACTTATTATTATCTACTATTTCATTTCCAAAACCACTTTATGATAAGGAGATGTAACTACTTAGAGTCACTTTTATACGAACGCGAGGGTTATAAATGTAAGGCCTTATGATGCTCATTCCGATATATATATCATTATAGGATCTACATGGAGAGGTTAACATTATTCGGAAACAAAAAGTTATTTGGGTATAAAATCTAGCATTAAACTTGCAACTTGAATATAAAGCGCGTAGAGGTTAACTTGTGAAGGTTATGGTTATGATCGTGCTAACACAACTACTCATTAGGTAATGACTAGGCTATCCACCTTGGATGGTTAATGCAAAGGTAGTTGGATTCAACATATAATGGTGTAGTAAGTCATCCATCCAGTTACCTCGCCATTAATACTCTGAACAACCGATATAGGTTGGAACCCTCGTGCCTTAAAGGCATGTTTGCAACATTTAAAGCGCCTGGGATATGTCTATTTGAATCAGAGCTCGACTGGTGTGCCCTAATGAGATGTCAACACTTACCCTATATTCACATGGTCCAAGTACAACGGACCCATCCCCTTCACTCCATACGAAAGGTTACTCCCACACTTTCACTTTCATTATGGTTTTGGTTTGGTGAAGGAGGAAACACCGTCTCTGCCCATTTTTCCTTTACATTCTGGTTTTGGTTTAGTGAAGGAGGAGGGAACGTCTCAGACCATTTTTTTTTTTGGCTTTAGCATCGTGGACAAGCATTTAGGATTCGGCCCCTATGCCAGATGGGTGAAGATCTTGGGTGGAACTTCTCGATGGCAGCTCTGCACAAGGTAAGTTTACCCTTGACTGTTCTTTTACTTACGCATTTGGGTCTTTCTCTCTTGTTAGGTAGCTCTCTGCATGCTCCTGGTCCTGGTCAGTTCTTCGGTAGAATTATTCGATGTTAAAGTGAAAGGGTAGGTGTTACCCTAGCCAGGTCTAGGTTCTTTATGGTTTAACCCCTTCTCTGTACTAGTCTTCCTGTTGAGGCCGAGCTATTCTCATTTCTTGGAGGAACTTACTACGATGTCTGTCAGAAATGTGTATTCGGAATATGCTATATATATATTTTTGTTTGAACTTCTGTTAATATCCCGGTTTCCCAATCATTTTGTCTTAGATGATAGAGTATCATGTCCGGGTTTTCCCTTACTTGGGTGCGTAACAGACATGTCGACATACTTTTGAACTTGAGATAATTTCTATGTTTAAATCGCTACTGCCACTATGTTGATTAAGAGTGACATTCTCATGGTTGGAGGCATTTAATCCTTCCTGTTCATATTTGAAATGTCACATTAATTTTATATTTATTATTACTTTATGGTCGTTATACACAAATTCATTTTCTGTAGTGTTTTGATTAAGACTGGTATTCATCGCTAATGATGGGCCCCTTGATGTGCGAGGGTACCCATTAGGGAAACAAAAACTCCTCCTCCTCTTTCGGTCTAGGAGGCTTACGGGATAGCGCGATGGCAGAAGTCAAGAACACCTTTATAGTTAAGCATTCACCGGCCCACTTTCTAAATTATGTTCTGTGATTTAATCATCTTTTTCTGTTGGATACATTATAATGCTTCACATTATTTCGTGTAGGTGCGGTCACGCCGAAGCATGGGGACGCCCTCTTCACTCCTTCAAGAGATATTCGGGTTCCAACACAGTGCCCTTCCATCTGTTTCAAGTTTACATGCACAGATGGTCCAGGCTTTGTCGCATCCCTAATGTTTGAAGATTTTTAGCTCCAAGTTCTGTATTCAGTTGATACAGGGTACGCCCTGATTTTGTATATAAACATTCCGGTACAAAGAAAAATTTACGCCAACCTTGCACCTAGTTGGACTTGTGATATTTAGACAGTCATTATATTTAAGTAATATGATCTTTATGCTTTGAGTATTATTTAGTTGTGTAAATGGATTTCAATTTGTCACTTTTTGTGTTCAATACTTTCCTCAGTATCTCTGAAAAATGATTTTTTATTACAGATTTCAATTCTCTAGTTATTTTCCAGAATTGAATCCCACTATTGATTACACTGTCCCTTCTCAAAATGATTCAGCTAAATACAGTAGTATGCCAAAAACTAGCATAATAACATCCGTGCCTAAGGGTTTTGTTTTCCACCGGAATCGGGTGATGACTTCTAGATTTCGTTTAAGCATTGTAAACTTGCATTCTGATATAACACTAGTTTTTGGTAGGAGTTGAACCCGAGTCTTATTCCACCTTTTGCAAATTTGACTTACGAACCGACTGTATGAAATGGTTTCGTGTAAAGCTTATGTCTGTGGGATTCCATCGAGATTTTTTGGGTTTCTCATATATAAATGGACAGGAAAAAATGTTTGTCCATTTGATATTAAAAGAGATCGAGACTTCCAGAAATTCGGGTCTATTTTCCTTTCAAGTGATTTTCTTACTCCTTTATAATAGATACCCTGTAGCATTGTACCTATGACAGAGGTTATACTGTAGATGCAGCTTTAAACCTATGATAGAGGTTATACTGTAGATTAGCCTTTAAACCACAGAGTCATTACTAAAGTACCCTCACTACCATGTTAATGTACATATACTTAATTTTCTGTAATGGGGTTTTGGTAAGTTTCCGAATTATATTCCTATGTAAATGTTTATATGTATATCTGTCTAGTTCCTTTTTCGGATACCTTAGTAATCAGTTTACTCTAGCATCATATTATATGAGACAGAATGCTCATTATATATATACATATATGTTCACGATAAATTTATACAGGTCAATATACATATCGATTAATACCCCTATGATAAAGAGTATATTTAATTTGAATGTAGATTGGTATTCGCATTAGAGGAGGCTTATTGAATACTATAAACATCTATAGGAAATGAAATCTCCCACAACTATTGGTGTGTGTGGCTTCAAGTACTTATGCAAACAATTTTATTTTTATTTACTTAACAGAACTAAGAAGATAGTTGTAGTATGTAATCCATTCTATTATGGTATTAGTAACTACTACATAATTCATTTTGTTGTTTGGTACATTCCAATATCTTAGTAATTACTCAGCATCACATCTAAATAAAAGAGTCCATTTCTAGCAAACGACTATGAAGTAAAATGATAGATCTTTCCACCACAGCATTCAACCAGAATTCATACATAGAAGTAAACAAATTGCAACACATGACATTTGACTAGGATAAGGTAGAGTTACATACCTGAACCAAATTTGCGAAAAGACAAAGGGAACAACCACATTCCTCCCAACCGTAGAACAAAGCAGCCAATCTACTTGCTCAATTCACCCCCTAGCCTAACCATGAATCCATGAGGGCGAATCGGAATCTCCTCTCCAGCAATGTCCTTCAATTCCAGCAGTGTCCCTCTTGCCTCACACTCACACAATAGTGCTCATAACAGCAAGAAATAGAGAAAAAATCCATAGTCTTCCTTGCCAGCATACTTGGCAGTGTCCTACCTCTTCACATATGTTATTTATTAATTTGCCTAGGACTTTTTTCCCTCCCATGGGAATTTTCGCAGGTTTCTAAATCCCTGATTTTCAGGGGCTACCAATGGCCAAATCACTGATTTGCTACTTGTAACAATCAGCCCAAAGTTAATTCCAATGTGTTCACCACCCATGGAGTCATGGTCAGCTAAATTTAACATGGTTGTTCCATTTGTCCTCCTGCAATCAATATAAAACATTTTGTTTCCATACAAGTGTCATAGTCAAATAGTTAGTTGGGTCAAATCAGGTCTCTACCCAACAGTCATAATAATTAATTACAATTGTCAAATTTGAAATTCGGAATTTCCATCAATGGCAAAAAATTTCCAAATTCGAATTTACTAAAAACGGAATGAATTTTTAGCAGATTTAAATTTAAAAAAAAAATTATTTTTTTGGGATGTCACAAATCCCTACCATGAATAGCAAAGGTTGGTGATGTATGTGCGGTGTGACTAGCAGTGACTAGACTTGATCCCCCAACATGGCTTGCAGCGGTTGGTTGTTGGTATTCAACATGACTTGTAGAGGTTGTCGACCAATCTCCAACATGACTATCAGAGGTTGGTGATATAATGCCAGTATGAATTGCAGTGATTGGACCGGCAACGGTTGGTTGCGGTATTTGAGACGAAGGTTCTGGGAAACACTGGTTTTGAGAAATTGTAGGCTAGGAAGGATTCTCGTATACACCATGGTTTTGAGAAATTGTAGGCCACGAAGGGTTCTGGTATACACTTACAATACGAAGTGACATTTGGTTTCATCTTCCAAGAGGTCAGAATGACTCTTCCTATTCACCTATGACTCTTCATCTTTCTTCTAAGATAATAAATTTACAATGCACCATAATCCCAAGGATTAGGTATCTAACAACCCTAACAATAATTGAGGGTTAAGGTATGAAAAACCCTAACTGTAGCCATAAATTGTTATTCAGATATGTTAAAAAATGGGCCAGTAGGAAGAGAATGGGCTCCATTCTTTTTGTATTGTTATTGTTCCATATTTTAGAAGAGCATATAGGAGTGGGGTATTGAAGCATAACAAATGAGGTAGAAGATTCAGTAGTGACCATTCATGCCACAATGGTCATGGCAACTCCATAATGAGTGCAAATTTCTTTGTACTTGTGTTTTATAACTGAGAAAACTATAATATAACATATGCCTCATCTTCTAGATGGGTTTTCTCCTATATTGGGTTTCCCAAGTCACATCTTGTCTTCATTTTTGTGGATGGTGTGTTCATTTTCCTGTTCTTTCATTTCAATTTCAGTTATTTCGCATAAATTTGAGAACTAAGCTAGAAATAGTAAAGATCTAAAGTAATAAACTACACAATAAAATATTTCATAATATTGTAAGATCTGTTATGAAAAGTTATATGGAACGAAGCTCCTAAATCAATCCATGCCTCTTCATGGAATTAGTTAGAGATATAACTATTCCAATGGAATAACCACAACAATTTACAAATCACTATGAAGAGTTATCAGGAACGAAGCTCCTAAATCAATCAACCACACCTCTTCATGGGAATTAGTTAGAGATGCATGATTCATTTACAAGAAGAAGAAGAAATCCTGGCAACCAAATACACCTTATTTGTTTCTTTTTTCTTCAAAAATTTATCTTTGCATTCACTCTATGCTTCCCCTCTTTGATGACACCTCTAGTAAATCAACTCGTGTTGATTTCTACCTTTACTAAGGTATCTTCTTCTAGATTTAGATTTCCTCATTTAAATCTCTCATCATTTTCACTTCTTAGAGCAACCCCTAGTCATCAAAGCTTCTGAATCAATGATTATTTAAAAAGACATAATTAGCAATATCCTAACATCAACTATTAGAAACTATAAGACCAGCAACAACATTTCTCGAATAAAGTCTAAATGCTATTGTGAAGAGGTATCGCACGAGATCAATACGGTGAGATCATTTATACGAGAATATATGCCATAAAAAGCTCTCCACAATGGTCATCCTTAACCCAATTGTAGATTCGGGTCAGCTCAATCGCAAAGTCAACCCTTTAGCTTTCATGGTAGGCGACGCGCTCGAGCCATAGAACCTGAACGACCTTTTCATTTAATCTCCTGCGGTAGCTTTCAAGCGGTATTTTCCATATTGTTTTCGTCGTAATTCGAGTCCTCTGTTTTTGTATGTATTGGTTAAGGCTTCAAAGTCCAATTTCGGAATTATTAATGAGGCTGCCATGTAGGTCAAAGATCTGGCTGAAAGTAAAGGAAAGTGGATATTGGCAAATGTCCAAGCAGATGAATCAGAGTCTCGGGAGGTTGTAAATCTTATAAACATCATAAATCTGAAACGATAGTTTAAATTATATAAAAGTTTTGCAATGAACAATGATAAGTTATTGCAGGTTTTGGTAAAGAATTTCTCACAGGCAAAAGACTAATCATTTTCTTCTAAGATGAAGAGGACTATCGTATTCTATTAATGTTATCTATACTGAATTTTGTAATGAGTTGTCTTCTTGCAGCTTATCAAGACCGTTTTGGGAAATTCTGAAATTCATGACATAATAATCGAGAAACATTTTATTTTATGGCAGGTTAGATGTTTTTGTTTTTTAGTTTTCTATATAATTTGGGCTAACTCGATATTAATTTGGTTATTAGTTTTAAAATTTTAAATGGGGTAAAATTCTTGTGAAACCCATGAAATTTTGATCCATGCAAAACTCATACTACCTCTAAAAATCTAGTTAGATTCAGGCTTGTTTTTCTACCTAAAACGCTAAACTCAAAAGGAAAGATTGCTATCGACGAGTTAGCATACTCCTAATTTTATGGTCTCGATTTAGCATACTCCTAAATTTATGGCCTATTAACGATACTACACAGAAACGACAAAAATATCATACAATTCCCTGCAGACTTCTGATTATTTTGAGGAAGGACAAAAGATAAGCCACTGGTACAAAATCGACAAGAAACCTGCTGTTCTTGTTGTAGATCCTCACACAGGATATAAAATGGATCATGTAGAAGGCACTGTTGATACCCAAAAATTGATCGAGGTTTGTTGTTTTACTGACTTGATTGATCTGTCGCAGATAATGCTCTTACATTTAACATAGTCCTGTCAAAACAGTTATTTCAAAGACAATATGATTCAATGTTAGTTCCACTGATAATCTTTTCAGATTTTGCGTCCCTACACGGAGAAGGAGCCCGTGAAGTATTTGGAAGATAGTAAAAATCCCTCTTCTGTTGTGCCTCGAGAAGTTGGGAGGAACGAATATCCAGCTTTGCCACGAGAGCCTACTAGAGGCACGCCTGGACTTGTCAACATCGCAATTCGTTTACCTTATGGGAGCAGGATTCAGAGACAATTCCTTGCTACAGACCCCATTCAGGTTTTCCCTTTTTTAACGTATTTTTCCATGGTAAGGTGTTTTTGTTATCTTGCATTATTTGTTTGCTAATTTCATCCTTTTAGATGGTTGAATATTGCAGGTACTTTGGTCTTTCTCTGCCACTGAAATTCCAGAAGACAAAGAATTTGTGCTCGTCTCTCCTACACGGGGATTGAAATTGAATTTTGACGACCAAAAAAGCATTGAGGAAGCTGGCGTTGCCGATTCTGTTCATACGTTATTCTTCCGGAAATAAATATGCACATAAACGTTGTGTGTTATTCTTGTACTATTTGAAAACCTGTTATTTAACAATGTGTCATGTTTTCAACGCCATGATTTACAGTTTGCCTACAACTATTTTTTAATGGAAAAATGGATTCTACAACGCCATGGACTCTAGCACAAAAATATATTTTTGAAGAATTTCAATCCAAATAAGTTATTTTAGAATGTACAATTATTTTTAAATGAAATAAATGGATTTTATAATTTCATGGAAAGAAGCCCTTTATATCACACTTTATCTTAGACTGTCTAGTTTATATCCATATTAAATCTCAATTTCAAAAACTTTGTCACACTAACAATCTTCTTAACCCTTTCACTGAACAAAACTAACAACCCTTTAACTTGAAGTTCTTTATATTGCAATTTATCTTAGAATATCATTATATATCCATATTAGATCTCAATTTCAAAAGATTTGTCCCACTACCGAAAAGAAACACTTTATTTTACACTTTCTCATAGAATATCTAACATATATCCATATTATATCTCAATTTTGAAAGATTTGTCACACTACTAACTTTTAACACTTTAACTCAAGAATAACTAACCCAAGTTAGATTGTCATCATATATCCATATTAAATCTCAATTTCAAAAAAATTGTACACAACCAATAAGCACTTTATATTACACTTTATCTTAAAATATCTAGCATATATAGATTGCAATTTAAAATATCTACCAAGAAGCTATATCACACTACTAACCTTCCTAACCCTAAAAAAAACACTTTATATTGCAGCTATATCACACTACTAGCATTCCTAACCCTAAAAAAAACACTTCATATTGCACTTTATCTTAGAATATCATCATATATCCATGATCTCAATTTCAAAAGATTTGTCACACTACCACATAACTAACTCAAGCACTTTATATCACACTTTATCTTAGAATATTAGCATATATTCACATTAGATCTCAATTTCAAAATATTCCTCACACTACCAACCTTCCTAACCCTAACTAAACAAAACTAAACCTTTAACTTGAAGCACTATCATAATTTATCTTAGAATGTAAGCACAACTAACTCTTAACTAACTTGAAGAACTTTATATTGCTTGAGAATATATCCATATTAGATATTTCTTGAGCATAGAAATACAATTCCAAGCACTATATCTTAGAATGTTGGCACTTTATAGTAGAATGCCTACCATGTACCTATATTATATCTCTATTTTGAAAGATTTGTCACACTACCAACATTCCTAATCCTTTAAGAGAACAAAACTAACTCTTTAACTTAACAAAACTATGGTGATCTTGAGACACTTCACTTAATGCCCTAGAACCAAAATTACATCTCAATTCAAGCACTTTATATTTATCTTAGAATGTCCTAAACTTCATCTTATAATGAGTAATATGAAAGCACTTTATCTTGGAATGTCAAACACTTTATCTTAAAAGAATTTTATCTTAGAATGTCCCACTTTATCTTAGAATGTCCAAAACTTTATCTTATAATGTCCAAAAATTTAGTACAAGAATTTGTACATGTTTATCTATTGGTCATTGACATGTTTATCTATTGGTCCAATAGATCTCAATTTTAAAAGGTTTGTCACACTACCAACCTTCCTAACCCTTTTAACTAAAGAAAAATTATAGTGATCTTGGAATGCTAATCTTAATGTTTTTCAAACATAGAAACACAATTCTAAATAATTCCAGTAATACAAGCACTTTATGTTAGAATGTCTAGCATGTTATCTTTAAAATATCTAGCACTCCTTATCCTCTAGAAGAATCATGCGATTGATTCTTCCCTTTTTCGAAAGAGAATGCATTTTACACCACCAAGATACAAATATGGACATAGCCGAAGGCTCTATGTCGAATGAGAAATAATTACCAGAGATCAAGGTGGAGGTATTAGACACTGAGACCCAAAGTGCAAGTCAACCTTCCAAGAGTTAAAACTTGGCACCAATTTGCTAAAAATTCCAAACTCTGTCATGGGCTTTAAAACATGTGGTATTCTTCTTTTTTCACCAATGGTGAAATCATATTCTTTTGAATACCTATATGAGGTAGTGAAGAGATATTTCCATTGATATAAGATACTTTCTCTATTGTATC
>JZKD02S1673503.1:316681-326925 GCA_000966675.3 Picea glauca | reverse complement strand
CACATGATTGGTACATACTTGGTACATGGTTGGATGCACTTGTTTATGGTACAGGTTGATTACAGGTTGTTTGGTAAAGTTTGGTGCATGGTTGATGCACTTGTTTATGGTACAGATTGATTATAGGTTGATGCATGGTTCATATTTATTGGTACATATTTACATCGATATATCTCACAGTGATAGTGTGAAAGTGGTTCCATCATTTTACTTCTACTTCAAGGCGGTTGGACGGGACAAGGACAAGTGGTTTTATCCACCTTCTGGTTGTAGCCAGAGAACATAGGGGGTTGTATCCTCCTTCTGGTTGTAGCCAGAGAATTGGGGAGTTGGAGATTCCTTCAGGTTGTAGTTTGAGAAACTAGGGGGTTGGATCCTCCTTCCAGTTGCAGCTGGAAATCAAAGGAAGTTGGTGCTTCCAATGAATGTAATTCTTCAAGACATATAAGAAAAATAATTTTGTGGTTTTATCCCAATTTGGGTTTTCACGTAAAACACTGGTGTACTGTGTATGTGTATGATTGTTCATTTTTTCATTGCTTATTTACTGTGCAGTTATTGGATGATAATGCTTCATTGATATAACACTTGGATTATATGGTTAAAAAGGATTAAATTTCTCTATTACTGATTCAACCCCCCTCTCAGTAATCCAACAATCCTGATATTATTTTTCTTCAAGAAACCTTGGTTGATGAAAAGAGGGCTCGATTATTCATAAATGCCTTTCGACCTACGTGGTTAGTTTGTGTGGTTAACTTAGTTGGAAAGTATGGGGGTCTCTTGGTGACCTAGGATCCTTCTAAGTTTGATCTTGTTCCTTTCCTAAGTTGTGGTGGTACTCTTTTGACATGTACATGTTGTGAAAATAAAAGGCATCTCTCTCTATTAAACGTTTATGGTCCATGCTAAAAAAAAATATTCTTTTGGGACAAGGTATCAAATAGGGGTTTGCTCGCTGGTAAAAATCTAATAGTAGCAGGGGAATTTAACTTCACGTTAAATGTTGATGAGGTTTGGGGAGATACAACTCACCTGGACCAATCAACATGGTATTTTAAAGCTATTTTTCAAAGAAATAGACTTGTTGATATATTACCTGAGAAAGTAGCTCCTACTTGGCGAGATGGAAGATTGGGATCTAAGAGTATCTCAAAAAGTTTGGATCATGTTTTTTTATCAAAAGATCTAATGAACCTATCAGGAAGGTATAGGTCTTGGGTCACATATCCTTTCCTTTCGGATCATCCTCATGTTTTCCTACAAATAGAAAACACTACTCATCCATCCACTTATCCATTAAAATTAAATCTGAATTGGCTGAAGGAAATTGACTTTTCTCAAATAGTCGATGAAGTCTAGAGTGACCAACAATTCTTAAAAGAATCAGGGGTACAAAGAAGACTAGTGTGGAAATTGAAATGTTTAAAACAAAGGGTGAAAATATGGGAAGAACAATAGAGATTGCTGGAAAACTTAAGATTAGAAAAACTGGAGGATCTCCAAGCCTCATATCTAGAGATTTCAATGGGGGGGAGGAGAACAGAGGAAGACAGTCACATAAGACTTTAGAGGAAGAGCGCAATAGTGTACTTATGGCAGAAGAGGAGAAATAAAGACAGAGGAGCATAGCAATTTGGATAAAAAGTGGGGACCAAAATACAATTTTTTTTCATCGTTTTTCTATCTTTAGAAGGAACAAAAAACATATATGGGAAGTTACGAATGAAGACTGGGAGGTTCTTACTGCACAAGAGGATCTTAAAAAAGAGCCAAACATATTTTACAAAAGATACTTTGATGAGGTGGGCCAATCTAATATAATTGATCAGGTTTTTGTAGCCAGTCAAGGAGGAGGAAACTATACTACTTGAAAGGCCATGTAATAAGGGGGAGTTATGGGAATTTCTCAAAGCATTTCGAAAGGACAAAAGTATCGGACCTAATGGTTGGACGATCGAGTTTTTCATACACTTCTTCGATTTGATTGGGGATGAGTTGTTGGAGGTGGTTGAGGACTCCAGGATCAGAGGTGAAGTGTTAAGAACCATTAATTCAATTTTTTTGGTGCTAATACCCAAAGTCAACAAACCATCCACATTTGGAGACTTCAGACACATAACATTGTGTAATTTGGTTTACAAACTTATTGCAAAAATTGTAGCGAATAGGATCAAACCTATTCTCTCCCAGACTTTATCCGATGAACAATTGGGATTTTTAAAAGGGAGACAGATCCTGGATGCCATTGGTACAACCCATGAATGATTGCATAGCATTAAGATGAAAAACATGAAGGCATTAATTTTGAAACTTTACCTAAAAAAGGCATATGATTGTATTAACTAAGATTTTTTAAGATTGACCTTATTACAAATAGGTTTTGGTCTTTCGAATACCAAGTGGATAATGAGTTGTTTGTCCAATAAGACTATTGGGGTTCTGATCAATCGGGAGATTACCTCTTTCTTTCAGAGTGGCAGAGGATTGAGGCAAGGATGTCCTCTATCCCCATTGTTTTTCATTTTACTGATGGAAGGTATTAGTTTGCTTCTAAAGAAAGGCTAGGTTGAAGGGAAGTTAACTGGTGTGAAGCCCTCCAGATTAATAAAGATCCTCCATCTATTCTTTGTGGATGATGTACCTATAATGACTAAAGCTACACTAGAGGAATGGAAGGAGATTGAAATTTTTCTAAATATCTTTTGCAGAGCATCTGGTATGATGGTAAACATGACAAAGTCCACCTTCGATTATTCAGGTCTACAAGGGGAGGACTTAGAAAATTTTAAAGTTGCTTTCCCTTTTAACTTTGTTGAACTCTTCGAAGGATTTATATATATTGTCTATTTTCTAAAGACTATTAGTTATAATGTTGAATACTAGAGGTGGTTAAATGCAAAATATAAAAAAAGGATTGGTCACTGGTGTAATAGATGGATTTCACTAGGTGGGAGATTTGTGCTTATAAAATCTGTATTAGAAAGTCAACCTGTGTTTTGGATGGCTCTAGCTGCCATTCTTGTTTCAGTTCTCAACAAGATTAGAAAACTAATATTTTCTTTCCTTTGGTCGGGTTGTAGTGAAAAGAAACATATACACCTCTGTAGTTGGGATTTTATTGCAATACCAAACATTTTAGGAGGTTGGGGTTTGCGGAACATCTTCCTATTTAATAATGCACTGATGGTAAACTCTCTATGGCGGTAAACTCTCTAGAATAGAGTCATAAAGGATAAATACCTCCTTCATTGCTTGGTAGCTACCTAGCTTAGGTCGACTTCACATAGAATGACTACGGCCTCACAAATTTGGAAACAATTGCTAAAATATTTGCATATCATTACACATTGGTTGAGCTGGAAGCCTGGGACTGGTCATTCGGTCTTGATAGCAAAGGTTTTGATTCTGGGAATGGGGAATTCCTCTCTCCTGTCACAAGAACTATTATTTTATTTAAAACAAAGGAATATAAGATACTTCTTTCAAGATAGAGGAGACATTCGACTAGGGGAAATATTTTCACAGTGGAAAGAGAGTGTAGATCTCGGCCTCACTCGACATTTGGCAATCGAATGGGATCTCTTTTGCAGCGAATTAGTTGGATTGGGGATCCAGCTACAAGACTGTACTGATGAACTACACTGGATTGGGGGTGATAAGTCAGGGATAATTTCAGTCAAAAATATATATGGGGCCATAACTACAAAAATCTAGCAGCAGAAATTACAGGATGGAGGAGAAACATGTGGAACTGGAATCTAGCTTTAAAAATTAAACCTTTTATCTAGTTAGCAGCAGAAAACAAAATACTTACCTGGGATAATTTACAAGGTAGAGGTTGGGAAGGACCTAATTTTTTTCATTTATTTCTAAAGGAATCTGAATCAGTTAATCATCTATTGGTAAATTGTTTTTTTACCCAACATGTATGGCACAAAAAGTTAAGAGGCATTAAGTTAAGGACCCTTTGGGAGGGGAACTCTTTCAGTGATTGTTTTGATTGTTGGACAAAGAAAGAGCCTAAGTATCCTACTCTGCCTTGCTTTGTTAGCTGGCACATTTGGTTGGAACACAATAGGTAAATATTTGAAAATGGAAGCCCTTCTATCAGCGTTGTAGTGTACAAGACACTTTGAGGCTTGGACAGTTTAATGATTACACAAAAAGTGCCACCCCATAGACCTCTAAAGTCTTCTCCATAAGATTTGGCGATAGTTGGCTGGTTTGATGGATCAGCCCAAAAAAGTGGTCAACAAAGTGGAGCAGGGGTTTGATTATGATCAATGAGAATATAATGTACAAATGGAATTTCAACTATGGTGTAGGTACCAATACTAGAGCATAACTACTTGAAGTCTGGGCCACTCTCACACTGGCAATAAGGCCTCATATTGTTGATTTGCAGGTATTTGGAGACTCTAGAATCATTATTGACTGGTTAAATGACAAAGGGAATTTGCAGGTAAATGTTTCAGAATGTTGGAAAGACATGATCAAAGAACTCAATAGTGCCTTTTCTTCAATCAACTACACACATATTTATCGAGAATCAAACATGGAGGCTGACTATCTTTCCAAGAAATCACTACAGATGCAGGAAGAAAAAATAACATACAATCATTGGAAAGATGATCATGGGGAAACAACTCTATTTCTTATGTTATATTATAACATCAAAGAAGTATTAAGCTCATATGTGAGTTATATCTACAATTCCAATAGAGACAAAGGTTTATTTTTTGTATAATTCATTTTTGGTCGATCATAGTGGATGGTAGTGACACCTTAGTATCATTTATGTAATGGTTAACTTCAATACAACCTGTCCGATATTTTGGGAATCTGTGGACATATGTTTATCTCATCATAAAGTCAAATATGTATTTTATGATATCTTTACAAAATTATATAAAATATAATGATATTTTTTTTTTGTTAAGAAAAAAATTTAACTTTTAACTCAAGCCATAACTACATAATACTCCTTACTTGAACATGACATGGTAATTCACTTTAATGCTCCACAATTTTATTCGTATATCCCATTCTACAATTATCATTAATAGTTCACTTTGATGCTCCATTTTTAACCCTTCTATCTCATTCTACAATGATCATTACTTTGTAGAAACCACACCTTATGTTATAACCCCATGACCATTGTTTTATGCATCGTGCATTCTAATTCGTATATCCCATTCTACAATTATCATTAATAGTTCACTTTGATGCTCCATTTTTAACCCTTCTATCTCATTCTACAATGATCATTACTTTGTAAAAACCACACCTTATGTTATAACCCCATGACCATTGTTTTATGCATCGTGCATTCTAATTCGTATATCCCATTCTACAATTATCATTAATAGTTCACTTCACTTTGATGCTCCATTTTTAACCCTTCTATCTCATTCTACAATGATCATTACTTTGTAGAAACCACACCTTATGTTATAACCCCATGACCATTGTTTTATGCATCGTGCGTTCTAATTCTAATGAGATTTGTTCACTAATATTCATTAGATTGTGCAATTGTAGATTATATTGATTCAACCTTACATTGGGATGACATATTATTATTCATGTATGTTATTTATAATGATTAAGTAAACGCATCACTAAGTTGGTATCAATATGTGTTTGTACATTTTCAAAATTTTCACTCTTTTAAATATGCATTTTAATTCCTAGCCTTATCAAATTATATGTTATGATTGCATGATAACAATTTTAATTTAGTAATGGCATGAATATGTATTTGTACACTTTCAGCTTTTATTTTTATTTGATTATATGATAACAATTTTAATTTAGTAATGGCATGAATATGTATTTGTACACTTTCATCTTTTATTTTTATTTGATTATATGATAACAATTTTAATTTAGTAATGGCATGAATATGTATTTGTACACTTTCATCTTTTGTTTTTATTTGATTACATGATAACAATTTTAATTTAGTAATGGCATGAATATGTAATATGTATTTGTACACTTTCTATCTTTTATATTTATTTTCTTAATGTCCAGTTTCATCTACATCCGTGTCAAATCATATGTTGTAAGTTATATTAATTTAAACAATTAAAATTTTAATTCAAATCATCTTTTCATTTTAAAGTTATAATTGGTTACTTGGAAACAGGGCTAAATCCTTTTATAAAGGAACTAAGGTTGTTAATAAGGTGTAGATAACGTTTGTGTAGATTGTAAGTATAAAGTTACGGCTCCTCCTCCCTTGGTTGGTGGCCCTTATCTATTGTTGTAGAAGCTTTACATTACAATGTAATTAAGTCCATAAGAGCATATCACAACAGTTTGAATGATACAATTTTTATTGAAATTGAAATTATAAGTGATCTTGAAATTTTAGGTTTCTTTTTAACTATCACGTATCATGAGAGAGACTTTCAGGTAGGGCTTCTAGGATTTTTGAGAGTCACAGGTTGGGGAATAATTTAATACAATTTGGTAGCAGCGAAATTTTCAATTGGCTTGTCAGTTACACATTTTTCAAGGTCTCAAAGAATTTGTTCCAATTTTCATGAATTAGTCACCTTACTTTAATACTTAATATTTGATTTATTTGTAATAGTTTGTAGGGGTTAATGTTCATATTTGCATCCTGTAATAGTAGTTATGATAGGTAAGAAAATCTACATGAAAGATATCATAATTTGTGAAGTGAGAGAGTTGTTAGTTTATGCTTGATGTATATCTAGTCTCGCAAAAGGCTTTGCTTTTACTTGATTACTCTATGAATTTATATCATATACTATGAATTAACTAGCATATTCCTAAAGTGGGGGAAGGAGGACACCAAATTGTTTTTGTGATTACAATGTTTAAACAGAGGATGTAAAGACTTTGGTGAGGCAGGAATGTGGCACTTCTGCCTGACCAGCATGGACGAAGACAAGACACGAAATTTGGGGTTGTTGAGTAAACTCGGATGAACGAGCGTACTTGCAGTTGGGCAGGTCATGCAACGATTTGGCTAAGTTGGATGCACTTGGGAAGACTTGGCTAAGTGACTTAAGGAGGCGAGCCACGACTTATATGGGTGGGCGCTCTGCACTTGGGGATGACAATGGGTGAGCTTGGTGCCTTGAGGCACACATCGCCATCAATCATGGCCAATGGGCATGCTCACCTTGCAGATATCTTGGTCCCACCATGTTTGGGCATTTTCATGTGATGGACTCAAGCGACAAAGATGTGGAGTCGACACATGTGACATACGAGTTGGGTGTGATGACCCAATGAACTGATGTGATGGATTGTTGCATCATGACTTGAGTAAGATGCACAATGGGGTGAGTTGGTTGGTCGGATCAACCTCACCAAAAGGACACGATGGTTCGAGCACGAAAGGGCATGACAGTTCAGTGAGGCAAACACATATATATGGAGATTTGCAATGAGCTAAAGACAACAACTTGGAAACAACTCGATGGAGAAAGAAACCAAGTGTTATGAGGTATATTTGGGAAAAGAGGGGGCGAGATCCCCCAAAGATCCAAGTTTCTCTACATGGGAGAACTTGTACTGCCTTGGGAAGGTTCTTTGGATCGATCTAGGGAAACATTCTTTAGGTTGAGTCTGGCAGGAATGACGACTTTGGAGTTGGGAAATGTGTGCGATGGGGAGGAGTCTTGTGATGAGGACATGAGATAGACTTGGTCATGAAAATATGAAGAGGACATGAGGTCGTGTAACACACCCACAGTGGACCGTCGGAATTTCATTCTTCTTAAGAAATCAAGACCTTCATACAGGGTCTTAAATCTCATTCTGCTTGTCCATGGCTTTCCTACAATGGTCACCACGCTCAGAACTGAACTTGAAACTGGAGGATACACCTCTCTCAAGCTCCTCGGGTCTTCATTGGTCGGGGCCATGGGACCTCCACGTGGGTCTGACTCCATAGGTTCCTCGCGCACATCGGGACTTTAGAATTTGGGTGTCCTTGACTCATCTAACTATGATTCCGCTGAAGTCCAAACCCATAGATAGATACGGGTCGAATTGGCGGTACATATTCTTGTCACAGCCAATGACTGAGATTGACTTAGGGTCTTGGGTTTCGGGAGTTTTTGACCCTCCACTCTTCCAGAGTACATCCACTACAGAGTGTGGGAGATGTCGATACCTATCCTTTCCAATGGACAGTTTAGATATACACCATTAATTCGGGCTTCGGGTCTTCCTTGGACTCTACGATACTATGCTCCAAATCCTCCGAAGTTGAGGAGTTCCAGACTCTCAGAGTCCCATTCCCTCCGCCAACCACATTGGCTAGGTGGGCACGTACCAAGGGAAGACATGCATTTGGATCAGGGGTGACACCTGTCCTCACCTGGAGTGATGTACATCACGATCCAAGGGTCCTAGGGTGTAGGTGATGCACATGAAACCAGGTGGCATGTGGCTCGTTAAGTTTGGATCCACATCACTAGGGATGACATCACTGTATGTCGTCACCTCGGGCTGGCAGGCTTCTACATTCATCAAATTTCATGGTTGAGATCCAGTCACGTAGACTTATAGATATGCATCTTTGGTTACCTCGAGGTTTCAATGTTCGGGAGTATTGTGAAGAAAAATCTTCTTACCTTCTGAAGCATCCAATCTCTGAAGTAGAGGGACTAGCGCCATCCATCCCTGATATGATGGCGGTTGGGAAAGGATCCAAAGGATCTCGTGATCTATGGTATTAGGTTCTTCGTGGCTCTGACCTTTGAGGTTTCGAGCCTTTTTTTAATTGGTGATATAGGTCCACCCAACCACCTGGGGGACCACCTATCGTTGGTTAATCTCATGGGAGACTGAGTCTCCCGGTGACCTTTAGTCTGCGTAAGGCTAGTAAGGTCGGTCTTACTAGGAAGTCCCAGACTTTCAGAGCTACGAGGCCAATGGAACATGGCCTCCTGATGCTTAGCCCAAGGTTCCTGGGTATTGATCATATGGTTCCTTTCGAACGGATCTCTTCCACTCGTCTTCTAAATGAAGAGGACTCCTCTTTTCAAGGATTCAACTTCTCCACCCCTCCTGAGATTTACCCTGAAAGGGTTAAGGACTTGGGTTTGGCATTCTGGTTGCACGACAAAGGGGTCTGGAAGAGGTATCCTCTTCAGATGGATGGTTTTGGGTTGACACGATATCTCCTATCTCGATCATATTAACAACTTATGCCCCAGAAAGCCTCCGGAGTTAAACTGGGCATACATTCTATCATTGAAAGTGTAAATTCACAAGGAGATTAAGGCATACAGATAACATAGCCATTTGACATAGAAGACATTTATAAATGCATATATATATGTAGAAGTCCAAGTATTCATCCATTATTTCAGTTCAACAAATAAAGAAGGGAAAATACTTATTAGAACCAGACAATGTGAAGTGACTGCTAGAAGGGGTTCCCGTTTCCACCCAACCATAGGCTCAGTAACTCCAAACGAATTTACCACTAGCCACCTCTGAGCTAGACCATGATGATCCACAACACAATCTTTTCTTCTGGATAAAAAACAATAGGGACGGAGGTTACTCTCCTCCTCACACAGGATCTTGGAAATGGTTTACATGATACCAAGCAAGGAGGGTTGACCTCATTTATCATATTGTATCATAACCTTCTTCGCCATTTCCTATAACCAGAACACTTATTTTCTAGTTCTTCTTTGACCCTGAGAGATTCACCTCTCGTCTCTACACTCTTCGCAGGTCTCCTTCTTCCCACCACACCTTCCTTTCTCGCCTCTTTCAACAAGGTCACATGTGGCTCAAGTTCCCATCCCGCGGTCAAGTTTGGAAGCCTTATAGATGAGTGTTATGCCCCATCCCTTCATTAAATCTTGAGGAGGTCTTCCCACCTACCAGCTTGACTGTAATTCATATCTGGGTCAGAGGACTATTCTGGTCCTGAGAAATTAAATTTAGTAAGTATTGGTTTGGTGAAGGTTAACACAACCATTCTTGGTCCCCTTCACCATCTCTTCGTAAATCATTCCTGGTCTTTCTAAGTACACCCCCCTTCTAGTAGTCATGCAACACTTATCCATTTTCTAGTAAATAACTAGATTTACATTCGTTTACCTTTCAAACAAAGGTCCATTTGTAATGCCCCATATTTTGACCTTGGGTAGTTAGAACATTATTGTTTGCTAATCTTAATAATTCAAAGTTTAGCATTGTTGGAGTCAGTTAGACTTGGTTAGACATTGAGA
>JZKD02S1673503.1:303437-314522 GCA_000966675.3 Picea glauca | reverse complement strand
GATACTTTCAGAGTGGTTCTTCGTACTATGATTTCTATATCTTCCTTCAGGTTATTGCATTGGCCAATGCCTTCAATTGCCTTCCAATTTTTTTCTCGTGGCTTACTATGACTTCGTTTGCCTCCACATTTTATTGCATTGGCCACCGTCTTCAATAGTCTTCTAATCTCTCTTGAGGCTTTCAGCTCTACGACATGAATTTTCTTTACTGGTTCCTTAATTTCAGAGACCCATTTCTCCCAACTACGACGGCGCACGCCTCTGTAGCTGCCTGCAGGATACTGTTTCAACGCAGTCTCTTGCGGCGGTGAAAGGGCAGGCTTGTCTTGCGTTCGAATCCTCTTGACCCCACCCTTAACTGACGAAGCAGATTTGCTGCTTAATTCAGTATCTGTTGACAAAGACGCCATAGTCTTGGGCAGACAAGAGGCTTCCTTATCCATAGATTTTGCATAGAAATTTAAGCTGGCAGGGTGCTACACCATTGAATCAATATTCACACATATAGATTTTTCCATAGTCTCTTGGCCATTATAGTTATATTTACAAGCTGGGGGAAATAGGGTGTTACAATTCTCTCCCCCTTAAAGAAACATCGTCCTCGATGTTCTATCAATTAACGTGCTTTGTATATACAGAAGTGAACAAAAATGGGTATGTCTGTCTCATGGAATCCTCCATTTCCCACGTGGCCTCATCTGGGCCAAAGTGTTTCCACTGCACCTTGACCAGTGCAATGGTCTAGTTCCTGAGTGGGGTTTCCTTCCTCTCTAGTATGCATTGAGGTTCTGGCAATAATTATCCCTCTGGTTCCACCTAGATCATAGACCAGTCAATTATATGATTAGAATCATGTACATATTTCTTCAATAATGAAACATGGAAAACATTGTGTGCCTTTACTATGGGAGGGAGTGCTAGCCTATAGGCTACAGGTCTCACTCTATCTAAAACTTCAAAGGTTCCACAATACCGAGGTTCCATATTGGAACAAGTTCCCATCCTCAGGGAAATATTCCTGGGCCTAACTCTGAGATAGACATGGTCTCCTATCTTGAATTCTCTGGGGATTCTCTTTCTGTCGGCATAACGTTTTTGTCTATCCTTAGCGATTTTTAGATTTTTCTTTATCTGAACCACTTGTAGTTCCATTTCTTTCAACATGTTGGGTCCGATTGTAATTCTATCCATAGGATTAATCCAACTGGATGGATTTTTGTGCGATCTACCATAGAGAGCTTCGAAAGGGCACATCTTCAGTGATTCTTGATAACCGTTGTTATAGGCAAATTCCACCAGTGGCAGGTAGTCTTCCCACTTCTTAGGTTTATGCATTACGTGCATCCTTAGCATGTCTTCCAATATTTGGTTTACTCTTTCTATTTGTCCATCGGTTTGAGGGTGATAGGTTGTGCTAAACAATAGTTTAGTCTCAAGACCAACCATCAAGGATTTCCAAAAGCTTGAAGTGAATTTCGCGTCTCTGTCAGATACGATCTCCTTAGGCATGCCATGTAATCTGAATATCTCCTTCATGAATATGTTGGCAATATCTATTGCCTTACAAGTCGATTTGACGGGAATGAAGTGAGAATACTTGCTCAATTTGTCCACCACTACCATGATGGCATCATTCTATCTGGCCGATTTTGGTAATTTGGTGATGAAATCCATGGATATGATCTCCCATTTCCATTCTGGAATTGGTAGAGGTTGCAATAACCCTACTGGGTGTCGGTGTTCTGCCTTAAATAACTGGCATTCTAGACATTTAGCTTAATATTTCGCTATGTCCTTTTTCAATCCAAGCCAATAGAATTTATTTCCTAGTGCCTGTGACCATTTTCTAATAACCCAAATGGACAATGTATGGTCTCTTATGCAATTCATCCATTATGAACCTCTTCAAGTCATCATAACTTGTGATATACAATCTATTTCGGTAAGTCAACAAAAATTCATCCAACATCTGGTACCCTTCATACTTTAGCCCTGTGGGCTCTTGCTTCAAGTACAATGTCACGGTCTTGAAGAATGCATATGTTTCTTGTGCATTCCTGACTCTTTCCCTGACATTCATTTCACAGGTGCTCATCGCTGCCAGGTGAATTATTTTGATACTTCTGCTAAGGGAATCGACCACCCTATTTTCCTTTCCTTTGATATGTTTGATTTTAAAATCAAACTCGCTAAGGAGAGCCATCCACCTAGCTTGTCTAGCATTGAGTTTTGGTTGATCAAACAAGTGCCTTGACCCATAATGGTCTGTCATAAGTACAAATATCCTACCCAGGAGGTAATGACTCCACATTTTTAAAGCATGCACTATGGCAGCCAACTCTAGATCATGGGTCACATAATTGATTTCATGCTCATTCAATTTTTGGGATTCATAGCAAATTACGCTTCCTTCTTGCATGAGGACTCCTCTGAGTCCTTCCTTGCAGGCATCTGTACACATGAGGTATTTTTTATTAGGGTCTATGATATTCAACATGGGTGAATGGGTCAAAAGGTATTTCAGTTCCTAAAACCTTTCTTCACACTCTCAAGTCCAGGTGAATTTAACCCCCTTCTTCTGGAGGGCAGTGATTGGACAACCAATCTTGGAAATCCTTTTATGAAGCTTCGATAATATCCTACTAAGCACATAAAGGATCCGATATCGTATAAATCCTTTGGGGTATGCCATTCCATAATAGATCTGATCTTGTCAGGGTCTACTGCCACTCCTTCTTTAGAAATAACATGGCCTAAGTAATGGACTTGATTTTGGAAAAAGTCATTCTTGCTAAACTTAGTGTAGAGTTTATGCTCTCTTATTACTTGGAGTACAAGTCTAGGATGTTCTTCATGCTCCTCTCTGTTATTGGAGTAGACTAGGATATCATCAATGAAAACCAATACACATTTGTCTAGTAATTTGCCGAGTACATTATTCATCAAGCACATAAAAGTGGTGGGGGAATTGGTTGATCTAAATGGCACTACCACAAATTCATAGTGACCATATCGGGTCCTGAATCATGTTGTTTTGTGGATGTATTCATCCTTGATTCGGACTTGATGGTAACTAGACCTTAAGTCAATTTTTGAGAAAATGGAAGCACCCCCTAATTGGTCGAACAAGTCATCGATTCTTGGTAAGGGGTACCTATTATTTACGGTTGTCTTATTGAGTTGTCTATAATCTATGCACAGTCAGAGTGTACCATATTCCTTCTTCATAAACAGGATTGGTGCTCCCCATGGAGACACACTAGGCCGAATGTAGCCTTTGTCCATCATTTCCGTTAGCTATAGTTTGAGCTCAACTAGCTCAGGTGTACTCATCCTATATTGTGTCCTAGACACTGGAACTACTCTTGGTACAAGTTCTATCAAGAAGTCAGTGTCCCTTCTCAGAGGTAGACCCGGTACCTCTTCTGGAAACACGTATCTATACTCTCTTGGTATGGGCTAGTCTTCTAGGCTTGGTCTGTCATCCTCAATATATTCCAACACCTGCATTGCATATTGAGAACATCCCTTTCTGCAATACTTTTTCATTTGAAGGGATGATATTCATCTCACTGAGACAAGATTCTAAATCCCTTGGAGGGTTATCTTTATACCTTCTTCATTTACACATTCTAAGATTTTATGGTAACAATCCATCTTAGTTTTATATGCAGCTAGCTAGTCCATACCAATCAACAGGTCATAAGCTCCTAGGGAAAGTATTTTAAGGGTAGCTTGGGTGGGAAATCCATCCACAGTGAATTGGCAAGCTGGTATGACCTTCGCTATTTTTCTTTTGGTGCCAGTGGTTATCTGTACTAACCATGACTTAGCATATCTATGTGGCTGCAATTTACACTTATCAACATTTCGAGGGGCCAAATAACTCAAATTAGAACTAGGGTCAATTAAAATGGAAACTATATGGTTGGCAATCATACCTTCCATCTCCACCACTAAAGCTTGGTGGTCGGCTTGTTTATTATCCAGATCTGCATAAATCCATGGCATACTCCTAGCCACATCATTGACAGTGGTAGCTTCTTGGATCTTGTAAAATCTCCTACTGTTTTGTTGTCTGTGTGGACAGTCCCTCAGTAGATATTCTGCTCCACAACTCGAACATTTCAAGGGTTCCTTCTTTGGGTTATCAGTCTTTCCTGGGGTTGATCCAAAAGGTTTATTTCCACTCTCGCAGGGAAAATTATGTTGGTTCATACTTCGGGTAGGAAGGCTCATCCTTGAACCCTTCCTATAGTTCTTAAATCTTAGGGATTTAAACCCATTTTTATTGAACCCTTAACTATTCTTCTTCTTCCAGTCCTCACGAGGTTTTGTCACATAGACCTATAGATATGCGGCTTTGGTTTGCTTGGGATTTCATCATTCGGGAGTATTTCTAAGAAAACTCCTCTTACCTTTCGAAGCATCCAATCTCTGAAGTAGAGGGACTAGCACCATGCATCCCTGATATGACGACAATTGGGAAAGGATCCAAAGGATCCCATGATCTATGGTACTGGGTCCTTCAAGGCTTCGGCCTTCAATATTTCAGGCCTCGGTTTAATTGGTGAGATAGGTCCACCCAACCACCTTGGGGACCACCTATTGCTGGTCAATCTCACGAGAGACCGAGTCTCCCGGTCACCTTCAGTCTGCATAAGGATAGTAAGGTTGGTCTTACTCTAAAATCCCGGACTTCTGAAGTTACGAGGCCAAGGGAACATGGCCTCCTTAGGATTATCCCAAGGTTCTTGGGTATCGGTCATATGGGTCCTTTCAAATGGATCTCTTTTGCTCGTCTTCTAAACAAAGAGACCTCCTCTTTTCAAGGCTTCAACTTTGCTACCCCTCCTGAGCTTTACCCTGAAAGGGTTAAGGAATTGGGTCTGGCATTCCAGTTGCATGACAAAGGGGTCTGGAAGAGGTATCCTCTTCAGACGAATAGTTTTGGGTCAACACGATATCTCCTATCTCGACCATATTAACAAATTATGCCCCGAAAAGCCTCCATAGTTAAGTTGGGCATACAATCTATCAGTTGGAAGTGTAAATTCACAAGGAGATGAAGGCATACACATAACATAGACATTTCACATAGAAGACATTTATAAATGCATATATATATGTATCAGTCCAAGTATTAATCCATTATTCCAGTTCAACAAATAAAGCAAGGAAAATACTTATCAGAACCAGACAGTGTGAAGCGACTACTAGAAGGGGTGCCCGTTTCCACCCTACCATAGGCCTAGTCACTCCAAACAGATTTACCACTAGCCACCCCTGAGCTAGACCATGATACTCTGCAACATAATCTTTTCTTCTATCTCAACAACAGTAGGGACGGAGGTTACTCTCCTCCTCCCACTAGATCTTGGCAATGGTTTACACGATACCAAGTAAGGAGGACCAACCTGATTTATCAGCTTGTATCATAACCTTCTTCTCCATTTCCTATAACCAAAACGCTTATTTTCTAGTTCTTCCTTGAACCTGAGAGATTCACCTCCCGTCTCTACACTCTTCGCAGGTCTCCTTCTGCCCACCACACCTTATTTTCTTGCCTCTTTCAGCAAGGTCATGTGTGCCTCAAATTCCTAGCCGGCGGTCAAGTTTGGAAGCCTTACAGATGAGTGCTATGCTCCATCCCCTCATTAACTCTTGAGGAGGTCTTCCCACCTACAAGCCTGATTGAAATTCATTTCTAGGTCAGAGGATTGTTTTGGTCCTGAGTAATTAAATCTAGTAAGCACTGGTTTGGTGAAGTTTAATGCAACCATTCCTGGTACCCTTCACTAGCTCTTTGTATAAGATTTGTGGTCTTTCTAAGTACACCCCCCTTCCTGCAGTCATGCAAAAAATGTCCATTTTCTAGTAAATAACTAGATTTACATTAGTTTACCTTTCAAACAAAGGTCCATCGAATCAATATTCACACATATGGATTTTTCCACAGTCTCTTGGCTATTATAGTTATATTTTCAAGTTGGGGGAAATAAGGTGTTATAGGTAGTGTTAGCATCGGAAGTCACTCCTAGATTTCTTGCAGGAGCAGAGCCCGACACCCATCAGTTTTATGTCACGATAGTTTTAATGGATGATCAGATGGGTAGAGACTAAGGGAAATATCATTCTAACTCAGGGACTGGGTCTAGTATGTAAGGAACAAAGGAGGTCTTGATCTAACTTCATCCAGTGGGTTGATTAAAAGATGAGCAGGTGGAAGACTTGGTAAGAAAGGTGAACAAACAACTTTAGGCAACAGGATTCCATTGGTTTGTAGAGGAAAGACTCTGAATGCAAGATCCTCTTGGTTCAGGGTCTCAAGAAAATGAAAGGGGACTTGATTAGATCCTCCAATTCCAAGTCACTCAGCGCTGGGAATATCACAAGAACCGATTAGAAACAACGTAACTGCTACAGTGATCCAATCCAACATCATCCTACAACAACTACAACTCGACTGGATCCTCCAATTCCGAGCTGTTCTAACACAGTGTAAACAGAGACGTGAAAGAAACTGGCATCCATAAGGCAAGAAGTCTCAAAATTCCATACATAACCAGAATAACAGTGCTTCATTAAAAATTTACAACCGGGAGCTCTGATCAACCATCGATAGATACAAAAAATGGCGAAGACGGCTACATATACTCAAAACAACAACAACAACAAAATCAAGACGCTGCATTAAACACATTGCGTCTGCATGGCTTATGACAATTTGCAGCTGCAGTCTCTGAATGATCGTGCACCTATGGCAGATGCAATCGAACTCTTGACAGTTCCGTGGGCGAATCGACGTGCCTTTAATTCGTTGTCGGACTTTCCCATAATGGTGGAGGTGATGTCTAACCACCACCAATTGCTTCAATAACTGCTTCATTGGGATTGAGGATGGCCCGGCCAACTCGACACCTCTGTGACGTGCAAGACCCTTCGTGCTGCCACCTAGATTGGCTGAACGGCCTGATGAATAGGCATGGAGGCCAGCGCGAAAGATGGGGCGCAACACCGGAGTGGTGGCACCAACACTATGATGGTGAGATATGAAGTGATGAGGCGTGAGAGAGGTTACAAGGGAAGACACATGGCGGAAAGAAATAAGCGGAGGGGGCAAGAGATGAGATATAATGGGCACGCTTTTAGTGGGAGGCTAACATGGAAGGAAGCAGGACACATGGCAGGTGGTGAGTGGGTGATGAGATGGGAAAGGGACCACACGGACCAGAAGAGGGGATATGGACAGATGTCGGAGGATGAGGAAGGGGATAAAGGGAGAGAGCCTCATCACATGGTCAGGTGGAGAACAGATGGCAAGATGACATGACAGGGAGGGGGGCCCACATTGATTAAACATAGAAAGACAGAGGATGTCTGGATTTCCTATGTGTCGTTGATTCAGGCACTCTAATCGCAGTCGTCGGAGAGATGCATCCTCGATTCCAGACCCCCCCCCTCTTCTTAAAGGTAGAAAGGCAGGGGGGCTCCGGAATCACCCTACGCGTCGTTGATCCAGGCGCTTCGATTGTAGCCGTTGAAGAAGTGCGCCCTTGATTCTGGACCCCCCCCTCCGCTTAAAGGTAGAAAGGCGGGGGGGATCCAGAATCCTGTGTGTGCCACTGATCCGGGCGTGCGAATCTCTGCCGCCCAAATATGCTTGCCACTTAATCACAAGCGCACTTTGCATCCGCACTTAGGGAAAGTGGGTTTTTAACCCATTCCTTCGCTTTTTACCCCCCTATACAAGAAATTTCGCTAACATTAGGCTCAGTGAGGGATAGAGTCATCCCTGTGATGCTCTAAGGACTCTTTTTGCAGATTCAATGCCTTGTTGTTGGGCTATGGAGTCAGGCTCAAAACAGGCCGCTGCTGACAATACAGGCCGAAAAATAAAAGCAACCAAATAAAGATACATGCTCAAAGGATCTTATTTATATACAATCCTAAACTAATAAAACACTTTACATGGGGCTAGGTGAAAGCAGACTTCCACCATAGCCAATCAAGTAACTTCCTGAAGGGAAGCTCTTTCCTTCTGTCAGTGATCACCAGCTGATGGTGTAACCGTGACAGCAGAATGGCTACACTCTTCAACTTCTCCTTACAGGGTGAAGTTGATATGGAATAGGACAACTCCAAGGCATAAAGGACATACCACTCCATGTATTCGCTGATAGGGTCATAGAATGAGTGGCAAATTTCAAAAAATTGGTGACAGGTGGCCTCTTCTGCTACACAGTTGTTCACATGCAGTCGAATATCTCTGATAAGCACAAGCGGGTGAATAAATGAAGTGGGCTCGCTGATCTCAGGTGGTGGTTGTTCATTGACTGGCTCTAGATAGGAAAAGAAATGTGTGCTTAGTTCCTCTTCTGGTTCTTCCTCATCTTCTTCATGCACTTTCCCATCTTGTAAAAAGGGAACGGTCTCCCGATCCTTCTCTTCAATCCCAAACGTAAATACATCATGGGAAATCTCATGAAGGAAGAAAGAACAATCCCCTTCCACAATGGCCTCTTCATTTAAATCTAAGACAACAGGCTCATCGGGGGTAGATGCTAACGTATCTAAGAAATCATTAATAATCTCTTCAAAAGAGCTGCTTAGATCATCTACCTCAAAGACTGGAAAATCCTCTTCGTTGCCTTTAGATTCCAATTTTGCACGTTGGGCAATGGGGGATATCGCCTGCTCCGTTAGTTCATTCAGAGCATCTTCTTCTTCCCAGGCTGGACAATCCTCCGCACAGTCTTCAGACTTCAACTTTTTTAATTGGGCAGAGAGATGTTTCACCTATTCCATCAACCCACTCAGGATATCTTCTTCCTCCTTGGGATCTTCCCCACAACCTATGTCAGGAATAGCTTCATTTTGTATGGAGTTGTGGTATCCCTCACCACAGTTATGACAAATTAACTCGGAGGGATAAAACTCTTGACAATAGGTGATGAAAGCTGCGTGAAACTCTGAGAGTGAAGAAATGCTAGCAGGGGGTAAAGAATGATACCATTCACGTGCATCCTCTGTTAATGAGAACATGAACATCTTAAGTAATAAATCCTCATGATGTATCTCCCACTGACGCATGAGTTCATGAAACTCACTGAGGTGTTGAGCAGGGTTGTCCTCTTATTTTCCAAAAATGGGAAAATAATTGCCCCATTCATTTAGAGAGGGGACAACATTAGGAAAACTAGGAATAGTACAAAAATCAAAAGGAGCAAACCTGCGAGCAAGGATTTTCTCCATATTGAACCAGTGGAGTCGCCAATCAATCCTTGAAACATGGAGTCGCCAGGTGAAAGTTGCACAGCTTCGAATGTGTCTGGTCCTTGCTCACCATCAAAGGCCAGATCTTAATGTTGTTGTTACCCAAGGAAGCTTCTCAGACTGAGAAAGCAGCTGCTGAAACCTTCTCGAGAAAGATCCTCTGGGTCAGATTTTAGGTGTGCCGACAGTAGCCACAAATGAAACAGTGAAGTGGAAACAATGGAGTTTCCAGGTGCACAGTAGCAATCTTGAAGGGCTCCGATGTCTGATGCACCTTCAGAATTAGAGGCTCAATGTCGTTCTGCCCAGGGAAAATATTCAACTTCATCCCCGGCAACGACGCCAGAAATGTTAGCGTTGGAAGTCACTCCTAGATTGCTTGCAGGAGCAGAGCCCGACACCCATCAGTTTTATGTCACGATAGTTTTAATGGATGATCAGATGGGTAGAGACTCAGGGAAATATCATTCTAACTCAGGGACTGGGTCTGGCATGTAAGGAACAAAGGAGGTCTTGATCTAACTTTAGCCAGTGGGTTGATTAAAAGATGGACAAGTGGAAGACTTGGTAAGAAAGGTGAACAAACAACTTTAGGCAATATGCTTCTAGTGGTTTGTAGAGGAAAGACTTTGAATGCAAGATCCTCTTGGTTCAGGGTATCAAGAAACTGAAAGGGGACTTGACTGGATCCTCCAATTCCAAGTCACTCAGCGCTGGGAATATCACAAGAACCGATTAGAAACAACGTAACTACTACAGTGATCCAATCCAACATCATCCTACAACAACTACAACTCGACTGGATCCTCCAATTCCGAGTTGTTCTAACATAGTGTAAATAGAGACGTGAAAGAAACTGGCATCCATAAGGTAAGAAGTCTCAAAAGTCCATGCATAACCAGAATAACAGTGCTTCATTAAAACTTTACAACCGAGAGCTCTGCTCAACCATCGATAGATACAAAAAATGGCGAAGACGCCTACATATACTCAAAACAACAACAACAACAAAATCGAGACGCTGCATTAAACACATTGCGTCTGCATGGCTTCTGACAATTTGTAGCTGCAGTCTCTGAATGATCGTGCACCTATGGCAGATGCAATCAAACTCCTGACAATTCTGTGGGCGAATCGACGTGCCTTTAATTCGTCGTCGGACTTTCCCATAATGGCGGAGGCGATGTCTAACCACCACCAACTTCTTCAATAACTACTTCATTGGGATCGAGGATGGACCGGCCAACTCGGTACATCTGCGACATGGAAGACCCTTCATGTTGCCACCTGGATTTGCTGAACGGCCTGATGAATAGGCGTGGAGGCCAGCGCAAAGGATGGGGCGCAACACGGGAGTGGTGGCGCCAACACTATGATGGTGAGATATGAAGTGATGAGGCGTGAGAGAGGTTACAGGGGAAGACACATGGTGGAAGGAAATAAGCATAGGGGGGCAGGAGATGAGATATAATGGGCACGCTTTTAGTGGGAGGCTGACGTGGAAGGAAGCAGGACACATGGCAGGTGGTGAGTGGGTGATGAGATGGGAAAGGGACCACACGGACCAGAAGAGGGGAGATGGATAGATGTCAGAGGATGAGGAAGGTGCTAAAGGGAGCGAGCCTCATCACACGACCAGGTGGAGAACAGATGGCAAGATGACATGACAGGGAGGGGGCCCCACGTTGATTAAACATAGAAAGACAAAGGATGTATGGATTTCCTGTGCATCATTGATCTATGCGCTCTAATCGTAGCCGTCGCAGAGATGCATCCTCGATTCCGGACCCCCCCCCCTCCGCTTAAAGG
>JZKD02S1673503.1:247797-271712 GCA_000966675.3 Picea glauca | reverse complement strand
CAAGACGGTCTCGCCCATCGCATTCTCTTCAAAGAAAGAACTCTACTTTCGTCTCTGCGATTCAATTCTCATAGACGGGGCAACAAAGGTATTCATATATCCCTTATATTCTCTGTCGCCTTTTCGTTAACCAGATTTTTCATAACGCCGTTCATTAATAATTCATATTCCTGTGAAAACAACATTAGTTGTTTTGGTTGGAGCGATCCACAGGGTAAATTGGGTACATGTTATCTGCAAGAGAATAGACATCGTTATTGGCATTGGGGTTATAGAAACGACTCCAGGTTTGATTTGGTTTGGTTGTCAATCTCATTGTTATTATTATCAAATTATTTGTTTAACCCAGTAAAATCATTTAAATATCTCTGTGTTGCGCGAACCCTAATTAGATTTGTTATGTACTGTGGGTTCAGATTCAGTGAGCTTGTGAAATTAAAAGCAGTTTGCTGGTTGGAGGTCCGGGGTAGCATGGACTGCAGGCTTTAGACAAATGCTCCAACTCTATGAAATTTCCCTACATCCACCCCATGTGGAATGTAATTATTGAAAATGTGGAATGTAATTATTGAAAATGTAAAATGTAAAGACTACCATGTAGAGAAAGCATAAACAATTGACATATGAAATAACAAAATATGAATAACAAATAGAGAAAACATAAACAATTGACATATGAAGAACAAACAGGTTAGAAAATGAAATTTGAACCAGAAAAGAGGATAACAACTTTCTTTTTCATTATTAAAAATAAGCAATCTAACTAATACACTTACATTTATATACTAATACATTTATTTAAACAATCTAATTAATATATATATTTTTTCTAATGAGAGAAGTGTGTCCACTTTTTGCCAACTAATCTAACCCATAAGGCTTTCTAACTAACTAATACACTTACATTTATATACTTATATTAATACATTTATTTAATATAAAGTTAATATATTTATTTAATATACACTTTCATTTATATACTAATACATTTATTTAAACAATCTAATTAATATATATTTATTTAATATGAAGTTAATATATTTATTTAATATATACTTATATTTATATACTAATATATTTATTTAAACAATCTAATTAATATATATATTTTTTCTAATTAATATATATATTTTTTTCTAATGAGAGAAGTGTGTCCACTTTTTGCCAACTAATCTAACCCATGAGGCTGGCTAACTAACTAATACATTTACATTTATATATTTATATTAATACATTAAGGCTGGCTAACTAACTAATACATTTACATTTATATATTTATATTAATACATTTATTTAATATGAAGTTAATATATTTATTTAATTTATTTAATATGAAGTTAATATATTTATTTAATATAAAGTCAAGTGTGTCCACTTTTTGCCAACTAATCTAACCCATGAGGCTGGCTAACTAACTAATACATTTACATTTATATATTTATATTAATACATTTATTTAATATGAAGTTAATATATTTATTTAATTTATTTAATATGAAGTTAATATATTTATTTAATATAAAGTCAAGAAAAAAAAATCCTTTTAACTTCGTAAATAAATAAATGTATTAGTTAGATTGTTCATATATATATATATATAAATTAAGTAAAAATTTATTTAATAAATACAAAATTGTATAAAAAAATACAAAACTCTGTTAATATTAATCATTTAACATGTTAATATTAATCATTTAACATGTAGATACAAAACCGTGTTAATATTAATCATTTAACATGTAGGAGGTAACCATTAAGCCCATTTTAACTACATTAAACTATAATATTTATAATGTATACTAAAGAAATGTATTGTTTTAACATATAATTTAGGAGGTAACCATTAAACCCACATTAAACCCACTTTAAGTACAAAAAATTATAATATTTATAATGTATATACTAAAGAAATATATTGTTTTTAATATATAATTTTGAAAGAAAAAATACATATTTTTAACTATTATATTTATTTTAAAAAATATTGTTTTAAACATATAATTTCAAAAAACAAAATACATAATTTTAACCATTATACCCACTCAAACTGCAAAAAATTATAACATTTATAATATATATACTAAAAAATATTAAAAAATTAACCATATAAATATATTACTTACAAAATTAAATACTAATAAAACTTCATTCAACTTCATAAGATATTTGGTACCGAGTACAAATACCTTTTCTTCATTATTTACTCACATCTAGTATCACCTATATTTACTCATATCATGTACAAATACCACCTCTTCATTATTATTATTATACTATATTTTAATTTTAATATTTATAATAAAGGTTTATTTACTCGTTTGTAATGTTTTTTTTAAATATATTATATGATACTTTTAGTTTGGTTTACTATTATCAAATATCTAATTTATCCAAATTAATCTTATTTATTATATTTAAATTGAATTTATTTATTAATAAAAAATATTTAGTTGTTAGTTCATAATGTTTTTTTAAATATATTATATGATACTTTTAGTTTGTTTATGATTATCAAATATCTGATTTATCAAATAAAAGATTAATCTTATTTACTATATTTAAATTGAATTTGTTTATTAATAAAAAATATTCAATTAAAAAAAATAGTGATTATTATTTTATGTATAAGATAATGTGATTAAATATTTATGAATATTATTTTTCTTGAATATTAAAACAACAAAAAGTTGTGATTTCAAAAATAGTTGTATAACCAAATTTTAATAATGGTTGCTAGAAAAGTTCAAAACTTAAAATCTTTAGATTATGCCCAAAAACAAATATGCAAATATTTTGAAGCATTGGTTTGAGAAAAATAACTTGAACAACAAATGATAACCTCAAAAATAGTAATGTTGAAATCTTTTCTAAACTTTGCTTATTGTATCATCCCAATTAATTGACTTCCCTTTCTACAACAACCATACCATTGACAAAAACATAAAAATTATAAATCTTTTAAACTTTGCTTATTCTATCATCCTTTATCATCTCAATCAATTGATTTTTCTTTCTACAAAAACCATATATTTCATTCAATATATTAACATTAACAAAAACATAAAAATTACACAACATTGAATTTGGAAACAAATATTAACATTAACAAAACATAAAAATTGTACAACATTAAATTTGGAAACAAATATTCAAGTGCCAAATAAATGCCATGTTACCCTTGGTATTCTTATAACCTATGGTGATAGAGATCCTTGCATATGTACAAATATACATAAAATAAAGTATAGAAAAAAATTATATATTTAAAGTAAAAATAAATAAGATGAAAAATATAACTTAAAAAAATACTTTTTTAATTTTTTAAGTATGTTTTTACTTCTTTTAAATATTTAATAAAAAAAATAAAAACTATATTTAATAAAAAAATTTAAAAACAAAAAAGTTTATACTTAAACCTTTTTAAGCTTATATTTAAGGAGTGTTTTTATTTATTTTTATTGTAGTATAACTATTTTTTTGGTTGTAAATTTAAGTAGTTAAATATATATATATATATAATTGGATTGTCTTAAAAAATATATATAAAATTCATTTCTAAATTCAAAAATTCAATTTAAATAACTAAAAATTGTAATTTTTTATGATTTTATATAAGAATATCCCTCTTCATACTTATAATAAAACTGATACTTATAATAAAAATAAAGGTAAAATGAATGATAATATACCTTTCAATCTGTTATTGATTTCTTAGCCTTGCACCTTTGAAAGTGGCTTGCTCTTAGATGGTCTCTTTTAATTCCTTGCCTTTCTTAGTGGCGATGTGTATGAGAAATCACGATGGCGTTGCATGGCTGCCGTGGGGTTTTCCAGGTCTGTTATAAATTTACGTTTTAGTAAACAAAATTTATAACCAGGTGTCTGGGCCTATAGCTCAGTGGTAGAGCATTTGACTGCAGATCAAGAGGTCACCGGTTCGAACCCGGTTAGGCCCTTTCATTTTTAAAAGCGTTGCTCACAAATGATAGTAAGCATTATTGAAGGCTGCACTGAGGTAGAGCCTTTGTTTGCTTAACAATAAATTTTGATAATCTGAAAGAAGCAAATCCAAGCTTTATTTTGAAAACCTCCACCATGTTTCACAGGGAGGCATCAAACCCTGACAAGCCACCAACTGAGAGGGACAAGAGACTTTTCTGAAAAATTCTCACAAAAATTTTACAGGAAATCACGGTATCAGTTGTTTTAAGTAGATAACTCGAAGTCTTCCACTGCGGACCGCATAGCGCAGTGGATTAGCGCGTTTGACTTCGGATCAAAAGGTCGTGGGTTCGACTCCCACTGTGGTCGTCCTTTTCCGGAGAATCAAATTCTCATATCAGACCTAATTAACCAATTTTTTTACCGTAATTGTTGGGATCGTAAATATTTACTTGTTTATTTAATGTATAACTAATGGAGTGTTTCAACAGAGTAAACTTTAGTTTATTTGCTAAACGAACATGGTAGTGATGAGAGAGTCTTCCCATTCTTGAAGGTGCCACTTACATACTATTTTGTTTTGAAAATATCAGGTAGTGAAGCCTTGTCTGCTACTTTTAGTTTCTGAGCTAAGCTGCAGTACGTGACCTAAAAGCTTCCCAGTTTCAAGTTGCCTTGTAGACTTCTTTGAAGGCTTGTCTGTTACTTTTAGTTTCTGAGCGTCAAGTTGCATTAAGTGACTTAAAAGCTTCTCAGCTTCAAGTTGTCTTCCTTATCTGCATTTAGCAGTCCACTTTCCAGCTTCAAGTTGTCCACCAAAATTTTTGTAGCCTTTAGAAATTTATGTATAGTCAAAGCCCATGTCATTTTAAGTAGGATTTGTTTCTTGATATCACATTTTATGGGTGGGATTGACATTTTTTTTGGGTTAATATGGTCCCATGGTGGACCAATATATGTATCAAACTCCACAACAACATAGGCTGGTAAGTTTGGACGGAAGACTCATTGTGTGTAGGCAATTTGGGTGACCATTCATAGTGTTCCATTAACTAATCCTGCTTGGATCCACAAATTGCAGGACAACATAATGCATTGGCCAATACATAACAAGATTTTTTAGTCCAATTGATGGTCATCATCTACCTTAAAGATAGAAAAGCTAAGAAATTATACGATGTTGTGTGCGATTGGTATGTTCAATGAATTTACCATTTGGTTATTATGTTCGAACACCAAAATACTTGTTGCAAATAGGTGTATGGCTGCATTAAAGGCTTTGCATTATGTTGTAGACAATGATGTATTTTTCTAAGACTCAAGGATCTCCCAATATTGTTGTAGCGGAGTTGCGTTCCTAATGTTTGTCAAGAGGCGACGGAAGTGGATTTTCTCTTCGTCCTGGCCTTGTTGGCATAAGATTGTTTGTAAGGTTACAACAATGGTGAAGGAGTTTCACAAAAACCTGCCTAGTATTGCCCTTGCATATAAATGTGTGTCCATAACATGTGGTAGTTGTCCTAGATCACCAACAAGAATTATAGAGCAATGACTGAATGGGAAATTGTTGTTTTCTGGAAATGCTTCACATAGACGGATTTCAATCTACATAAATAGTTTAGTCCCTATGAAGCTCATCTCATCCATGAGAACATAACGGATATGTTTCATCTCTTCCTAGAACACTACCAATGTTTGTGCTTGTAAACACTGGAAGTTTTTAATTGGAATCTTGAGTTTTGCATTTATAGTGGTTGCTTGGATGTTGAAAGTTGCAACTCGAGTGGGAGAAAGAAGTAGTATCTGAATTTTTCCATAGGGAGAGTGCATATTCAATGAAGCTTTAATGCAACTGATTAGGTAATATTTTTCAGTCCCAACTATTCCTTGAATGATCATCATTAGGGATTCTGGTTTTTTCTTTTGTTGTGAATGTTGTAGTATTATGTCGAATTCCTGACATTTTGTGTGTGACATTGTATTAGCCCATGGATTGACATGTTGGTTTATGTGTACCACATCCATACACAAATGGTTTGTTTCAATCAACTGTCATGCAAAAATAAGAATTGCTTCTGGAATTTTTGGATTGTCCCAACAATAATTGGTGTCAAAGTAACAAATTCCAAGGATGTCAATCTCATCGAAGTATGTATGGGAAACATGGATCAATATTGATAATAATTCCCATTCATTTATCTCTATGCAGTTGGGATGCATTTGTGTATTATTGTCTTTAGCTTCATCAATTGTTGTTTCTTCAATATTTACATGTGAACGGTGTATATGCCATGCATGGTAGGTTCCTTTTATGTTCTCCCAATTTGGTATGATTGTATCCCTTGAAAGGCCTATGCTGGTTATGAAGGTACAAAATGGTTTGTATAACAACAACTCACTCCAACAAAATTCTTTGAAGGCTTTGGAATCTTGTGCAGGAATGATCTTAAAGCTCGACCAAACAAGGACAACTAGGGACTATCATTTTTTCCATGGGTCTTTTCTTCGATGGCGACTATATGAGCAATATTTTGCAGTTTCAATGAGAGGGAGTGGATGAAGGCAATAAGGGTGATTAACATAGGCATGAATGAAGCTAGATCCAGATAAACAATTATGTGTATCTTGGGAGACTCACTGAAATACATGGCGGACAACATTCAACGTGATAAAAAGACAACTACATGTGACAAGGGGGAGCTTCTACAACATATGACAAGTTTCTTGTATGCCTATATCTCGGTCTACAATAGCCTATATGTGCAAACACATATAAGCAGTTGAATAAGGGTCTTTTGGATTAAATGTATATGTTATTCTAGTCAACATATGATGATAGCTATCTAATCTTCCCTTTGCTTTAGAAGCTCATATTTGGAAATATATTGCAAAATTGCATGACGTGAGAGGATAGGTTGGAAATCCATATTTGCTCGACATATTGTAAGCATGTCAGGGTTATGGATGTTTAGACGATTATCATTGTAGGAAAATTCATATTTTTTTATCGGTATCATCAATGAATAGCGATGACTCACTATGTAAGTTCCATGGGAAATTATACCTACATTAAACCTTGGAGGTTTTCTTACAGAGACATGTCATCTATGCACATTTTGTAGGGCATTGTATTTGATTGAGTAGCTTTGTGTAATCCTTGAATGAGTGTGAATCCAGTATTTCTGTTGTGTTTCTTAAAGAAGGGTCATCCTCAATGGAATGGTGCATGTGTACATTTGTATCATGGTCCTTTCGAGTATTCCAAGCCGTTAGATATTTTTCAAAGAAATCCTTAGCATAACTTATTGTCATGGGGTCTTCCCAATCCAAATATTCCATGTTTGGAGCACCTTGTAACCATAAGAAACCATGAATATGTGTTGAGCCTCTGTCTTTCCATTCATACCTACATGAAAGCCAATAAAAGAATGTCAAAGAGGTGTCTAAATTGTATGATTTTTGCATAATGCATGGGGATAAAAGCATATATGGTGATATACCTATACCAAAATTCATTTGTGTGAAAGTATTTTTGTAGCATCTCCTCATGGAAGATTTCAAACCTTTTATGCATATATAGAGTGATAGTGTTGGGTTTTTAAATGATATTACGAGTCCTCCATTGTTGATGCAATAATGGCTTGGAAGGTGGTGAGGTTCCCATTATAGCATGCAATTCCAGGCATTTTGTGTTTGTTGAACTGAGTGTGAAGAACAATGTGGGGCACCCTAGTTGTGTGATCATTTATGATAGTTCTCTTCTACAAGAATTCCAGTGTTCTCGAGTCCCTCGTATATGTGCTACAAACAACATAACATGCTCTAGTAGCTTTTTGTGAGCAAAGTTTGAAGGTGCACTTGGAGGGCTTCAATAGTGATTGGCATGTTGTTTTCTTGGATATTATTTACAAACATTGTAGCACTGGTCTGATTGCAATGGCGCATGATGAGGTTGTATAGGAAGTAGTAGAACCTTGGATGGAAATCGAATCTATTGTCATGATATTGAATCAAGTGGAGTGCATATTGGTCAATATGAATGGTTCTTTGTTGTGGTTGGCCATATACTGCATGGCCATTTGGGAAAAGCGATGGAAATTCCATATCAAACAAGCCCTATGTAGTATATTTGTTTACTGATGTTGCTTGTATTTATGGCTAGTCAACAATTTTTAATGGAGGGCCAACTTTATTTTGGACAAAGTTGTTGATTTCTATCATTTCTCGATGCATATTGGGTAGGAGACAGCAAAAAGAAGATTGGGGTTCAGTAAATTTTGGGTCATCTCGACATGTATTTGAAATATTGGTAGAAATGATGTGGAGTCAAGCAGAGATGTTTGTAGATACAATGGGAAGTACAACAATTGAGGTGCGGTCGAGCCGGACATCTTTGTAATATCTATCATGTTGTATCTTTTAGAGAAGTGTTTCCATGACATGAGATTTGGCCACATAACAGACATATGATTTTCCCTCTATTCCATGCCTTCTAACAACCAAAATGTCCAAACCTTCAAGGTGGCGTGGGAGATAAATAGCAATTTTGTTAATGTTTTGTGGGAAACTAATAGTGTGGCCACTATATTTTTATTGGCCACCTCGAGCATGACTAACTTGCAATAGTGGGTTCACTCGAGCAATGAGCATTTCTTCTACTTGGGTAAGAATTGACAGGACAAGGGGTTGGTCTCCAGGGTACATATTATTCCATTTAGAGAAGAGGTGGCCATGATTTTCCATGAAACAACAAGAACAAATAAAACCATCAAATGATATGGTTGTACGAATCCCAAGGTAATATTCCATGCAAGTATTACATGTATGTATTTTGGAAAAGGCATCGATATGAGTACAACATGTTCTAGAAATATGGTCAAGGGATTGGTATTGAGTAGGCTCAACTGGGGATTCCACGAAATGTTGTTTTTCCTTGGATCTTTTAGCTTGCCTACACTTATTTTGTTCATCTTTTCTATGTGCACATTGTTTGTGATGATTTTCATTTTCAAGGGTGTGTAGTGTAAATGGAATACTATTGATTTTGTTGGTGACATTGAAGTTGAGGTTGGAGGAGGTATGGGAGTTATTGAAGAAAGGGATGTTGTTTTCAATATTTAAGGTTAGAAATGGTAAAGATGGGATTGTTGTTGAAGTTAATGGAATAGTGTTTGGTTGTGTAATGGTCTTTGCAAGGGGAACATGGATGTGTGGTAGACAAGGTAAAAATGATGAGAGCATATTTTGCGTATGGGTGATTCCGTGAACTTGTTGGCAAACTAGTGCATTTGTGCAAAATGTTGTAGCAATATGGGAAAAATATTGGTGTTGAATTGAATCAACTTGGAATTTCATGGAAAGATATTTTTCCTTGGATCTTGAAAGTTGTCTATGGTTATTTTGTTCATCTTTGCGATGCACATATTTTTTGCTGGGTTTCTCATTTTGTAGTGCATTTGGGGTAGATTTAATACTATTGATTTGGTTGATTACATTGAAGTTGAGGTTGGAAAAGGTAATGAATCATTTAAAAAACGGATGTTGATGTTAGAATTTGTTGTTAGATATGGTAAAGATGGGTTTGTTGTTGAAGTTGATGGAATATTGTTTGGTTTCATAATGGTCTTTGTTGCGTGAACATGGATTTCTTTTAGAGTAGGCGAAACTATAGAGAACATATTTTGGATTTGAATGATTTCATAGACGTGTTGGCCATCTTCCATAGTTTTTTCGAGGTGTTTGTTGTGGAAACTATGATATTTATCCAATTGAACCAATGGATCTTTGAGCTTCTCTATAATTGGATTGCAAGTTGACCATGTTTTTGTACAAAGAGAAGAAATGATTTATAATAAATATTAGTATTTGTTTGAAATACATTTTTAATACTTGAAAATACATATATTGAAAAAATAAACATACATTTACAATATATATATTAATTAAAAAAACATGACAATGATTTAAATAAAATTACAAATTATAAACAGAGCAACAAAAATGAATATAGATACATGGACCAAGGAAACAAAAGAGGTGTATAGAAAAATACAATATATATAGTAACATTAATATACAATTTAAATAAAGTATAAAAATACCTTATAATCCTTGATTTTCATAAGAACAATATTGATTTTTATAAGAACAATATAGTACATAGTAATGGTAATATAGTTTTCAAACCAAGTTTAAGAATATACTAAAACCGTTGATTTTCATAAAAATATAATGATAATCATTAACATGTGTTTCTTTGATTCTTATATAGCTAAATCACACCAAGGCATTTAAACATAGAAGACATAGTTTATCATTTCCTTGAAAAAAATGTGTTGGAACAAATGAGATATATTTAGGAAATATATGAATTATTAGTCTGTAGGAAAACTTGCAATTATTGGCATATTTTTTCCTCTCTATCTTGGAGTGAATTTTGTCTAATATAATAACAATGGATTGGACTTGTTTTTCATTGCCAAATGTGTCTTCATGTATTAACAATTTGAAGATTTATTTATTAAAGAACAAGTTGCCAAAAATATCTGTAGTCTTGATATTTTCCTCCTCCTCTAAGAACACATATAGTTGCCCGTCAAGGATGTCGAGAAGGTTTTTTGTTGCTTCTTGGAATGTGGTAACAGTAGTTGTCCCTGTATGGTCCTTTATTTTGAAGTGGAAAATGTACCTGTAAACACATTCATCAAAAGTTTTCTTGCATCTCTGAGAATGCCAGTTACCCTCTTCAGTAGAAAACACCTTTTTTCTTACGTTGGCGATTGTTAAAAATGAGAAGGAAAGAATTGTACCAACAATCATCTCTATTTATAGAGGTGATGCTTACCTTGACCAAAATGAAATACAGTTGTTGATTAGTTCAGTTGAGGCCTTATTATTCAATGTCAATGACAAACTTCTAAACAGAGGGGCAACCACCAGAGGCACCATGTGTCTATAAGGAGTGAGATTTGAGGGTTTCACATTCTTTTTCAAACCAATATCTTATATCAAGAGAATCTTTGAGGTTAGGATTGATGGAAATATGGGAAGTAAAATTTGTACTAATCGATCTCCTATTGAAATCACTTGTTGTTCCAGCCTTTATAGCAATGATTGGAAAGGAATTCGAAGCAGAATTTTGTTGTAGTCCATGTTTACTACAAAAGACCCCCATAATGTAAGCTCAACATTGCATTCAAACATTTCCTTCAATTCAAGGCTTTTCTTTTGGGTCTCAGTGCCATTCTTCCTCAATATGGTTGTCAACTGGCTAATAGATATAGCAACACCAAGGATATCAACAACATTGATGTTAGGTAGGGATGGTAGCTCATTGATATGAGTAAATTTGAAGTTGTGGTTTGCAATTAAATGATCATCCTTGAGGAAAGGTTCTATGACTGAGGTATTATCTATAGTTATTTCCCAATCATTTTATAAATGGTTGTATTATTTGTTTGCAGGATTGATCAATCATTTAGAGATTATGTATACTTTGCCAATTTGTTTGCAGGATTGATCAATCATTTAGAGATTATGTATACCTTGCCAATTTGTATTCAAGGTTGGAATTGTATTTCTTTCATATTGAAGCAAGTAATGTGGATATCAATATTTTCTTTGTCAATAACATCAAAGCTAAAGACTTACCCAAGCCCCTTCAAATTTGTGAAACTAGGCATGTCACCTTTCAAAATGATTCTAACTTTTATTATCCATGAGTGTATGTACGCATTCTAATATTTGATAGGGATTATGTTTGGAGTCATTTCATTTGTTTGTATTGATGGCATGGAAGATTGGAGTACATTTGTGTGTTGGTGTGGATTGCTGAAAATGCATGCTTTTAAAGTTAACACTTGCATATCGATAAATATAATCAACCTGGAAAAATAGACCAAGTCATGGTAGTTAGTAATAAGGTATTTGTAAAATATTCGGTAGTGCAAAGCATGTTCATTTTTTGTGTGTAAGATGTGTACTTGTTGTATTGGGTAGATTTACAAGTGAAGTTGTTAATTTGAACCAATGATCCATTTTCAATTTTCTCTAACGTGAAATAGTCCACAAGGCTTGAAGAAAATATGCTTTGTCTGACAACACTTCCATCAGAAAGGAGAATAAGATATCTTTCTGTTGAACTTTTCTTGATGTCTAGACTTGTAGGATAGGCAAAAATCCTTGTTCATCATTTTGAATTTGTGTAACAAAATTCTCTCTTAAGATCGATGACATTATTTTGATTTGTTTTTGTCCCCATAATAGGTATATGTTGGAAATCAAAATTTCCCTACACACAACATTTTCATATCAAAATATTAAGACAATTGTATACAATGAATATGAATGGAATCTAAAAAAAGAATTTTTTGTGTATCTCATTTCCATTATGTAACATTTTTCAGTAAAAATTAAGCTTTAGTAATTTATAAATATGTTCAATGCATTAAACCCATTAATCAATTAGATAATATTCTAAAACATTCTATTATCTACTATTATAATGATATGTTTCAGAAATTCATAAATTGGTTTAACATATATAATTATTAATTAAGTAATATTGCAAATTATTTTATTAAAATGACATAATCAATTAACGTTTATTATTTAAATAATATTATAAACTATATTAATAAAGTAAAATATGTTTATGTTGAGTATTTAAACAATATTGCAAATCAAAGTAATATATTCTTATATTATATTAATAGGTAGGTATTAAAAAATAAGAACTATGATATAGTGTGCAACATATGGTTAGAATATAGTATACAAAATGACATTCTAATTTAGAAATGCATGAAATTGTTTTTATAATTAATATATAGTATCTAGTACACATAAAATAAATGGATAAATGGGAAACTATTTTTTAAAAACAAAAAAGTTTAAAAAAATATACATGTAAGATTCTTATTGTTACAAAATTTTGAAATATATTATATAGATTAAGTTTTATGATATTATTTGGAGAGATGAAAACAGGCGATATGTTTTGTAAAATAAAGTAGAAAAGTTTACGCAATTACAAAACTAGATATATATGTTTTATCATAAATTTGTTTGTCATTGAAAAATTAGAACAGAAAAAATGGTTATTCATAAAAACAATTAAAGTATTTTTTAATTATATGTTAAAAAAATAATTATTGAAAAATAAGATTTATATTAAAATAAAATGGAAGTATAACTCTGAAAAAAATGCCTTATTTTGTGAATTGTTTTATTGTATACTATGAAGTGTTTTAGTGTTTTATTTGTTTTCTACAAAAGTGATGTCAATGAAAAATGAAAGTAGAACTTGAAAACAAAAAATAAATTTAAATATAAACAAATTACATAGAGAAAATATTTTAGTTTAATAAAAATAAAAAATAAAAAAAATTAACAAATACTTAACATTTTCATAATATATATTATTCTCCAAAAATAAGTATACAAATATGGAGGTAAAAAACAAAGCATGTTGCAGATTAAAAGTAATTGATACTATATAAAGCAAGTATAAATTAGGTAGAAAGAAAACATGTCGGAGATTTTATACTCATGTTATATGATACATTTTTTTGGAAAAAAAAAAGTTATATAATAATGATGGAGGTAGAATATGTTTGAAATGAAATGGGGAATTTGAGTGTTTATTTTTGTTTCTTAATTTCATTGGAGTTTTGTTTTTAGGTTTAGTTTTGCTTTCTTTGATATTCTTGTCACTACAACTTTTAATATTATTTTGAGCTAAATGTTGTTTTGGTTCGTGTTTCAATGCATCTGCTATGTTGTCATATATTATTTTGAAACTTTTAGAGAATTGACCATTTGTTTTGAATCCATAGATGAATATCTTTTCTCTATATGAAACATTTTGTTTGTGTGCAAGCTCTTCTTTTAGTCGGATCTGGAAAGATTACCCCTTACTGGATGGATAACTTTGATTTGGAATTGTCTTCTATGTAGATGTAAATCGTCCATAAGATGGCGGGGGGTGTTTTCTGGATGCAACATTGCTTTAGTTGATGTTTCCATGGTTTTCAAAATAGACTATGTGAAACAACATGTAAAAAAAATGGATAAACAAGTGTAAGTTCTATTTGATAATGCATTCTTTAGGAAGGGACAAAGGTTGAAAAAGAATGGAAAAAATGAAAAGAAAAAAATATGGGCAAGGATATTTATGTTCAACTATATATATGATATACCCCCCTTCTCTCCTGGGGCTACTCGACCTCCCGATCTTGGATCGTTCAAAACACTGAGCCAGATCAACTCTTTGGGCTCCTGCTGGAACCCCAAATTGATTTTACACGAGCCCTCTCTCCTTAACGCACATGTTTTATGTAACTCGTGGGCTCTTGCTAAGCCCCTGTTCTCCTTTTCAATTTTGACTAACGAACCCTAGCTCTTTCTGTTAGGTCCTTTCTCCATGAGACCTCAGGCTATGACTCGGGGCTTAATCTCCTGGGCGCTCTAGACTCTGGGCTTCGACCGAATCCGCATACAGGCCCCATGAATCCTCCAGAGTGGCTATCAATGGAGTGAACCTCCGTCCTCCATGCATCCCTTCGCAGATCAACGATCCACGCTTTTTCTTTGGGATCAATTGTTACAACCCTAGTTAAATAGTTGCATAGGGTTTATCAAGTATAGTTAATTAAATAATTAACTGTCCTAGTGTGTATTAGTTAAATAAATATTATTTATTAATAATATTAATTAATTAATTAATTAATTAATTAATTAATTATTAATTTTTTAATAATTGATCAATCAACACATTTAAAGTTTGGACAAATAATTCAAGGCTTAATAACTTTAATTTATTATTATAAGACATTATGTATGACAAGGGATAGGGTAGTAAATGGAGGGATAAGGTAGTAAATGGGGGGGGGGGGAGATAAGGTGGGTGGCCTTAAATGACGGAGGAGGCAGTGAATAGGGGGATATGACTAGGCAGAGGCCTTCGGGAGTCATTATGAAATTTTGGGGGAGAGGAGAATTATTGCAGGGGAGGACTGTATTTTCTGTGGGATATTTTTCTTCTTTTGGAGATTGGGTGGATTGTTACAGGGGTGCACCAGGTTGCTGGGAGTTTTGGGCTCGGGGGCTAGGAATCCTCATGGAATCCTGGAGCTAGGGAGCCAGACAGGCTCTATTCCTAGCTGGCAGGGAGGAAGATTCGATTTTGGGTAGAGTCTAGGCAGAGCAACAGAGAGGACAACCAGAGGTTGGGAAATTAGAATCAAACAAAGGTATTTTTATTTATGCATTATCATGAATATGTGATGGTTATTTAAATTTATTAGCATGTTGTTCATAAATTTAAATTTATGTTGCTTAAATGCTGAATAATGAAATTGCTTATTGCTTATACGTCGAAATAATCTTAATTGTTTACATTTACAAAAATTTTTTTAGGCTTTGTTAAATTAGGTTCTTACACTTGGTATCAGAGCTAATGTTTAAAATCTAAGGCCAAGGGCCTACCCACCTACTCAGAATTGACCCAGAAATAAACCAGAAAAACCCTAGAAACTGTTGTAAGTTTGAAGGAGGCTTGTTCACCTTAGAACCTCTATGAAGCCTCACCTATATGTAAGAAGCCTCACCTGTAGAAGGAAGTAACATTAAGAGACCATGATGAATATTTCTAACACATGGTGAACAAATTTTGCGCCTATAGTTAACTAATATAGTCTGAATTTAAATGTTAATCAAAACTGCAATATGAATCTCAATATAATCTATAAACACACAGTTATAAAACATACAATGTAACACATAGATTACTGTTAAGAACCCCTATTACTGATACTCCATTACTGCAGAATAAAAATATGCTACAGGAAAATTTTATAGACATAATTTTCTGTGGAATAAATAAAACTAAAACTCTCTAATACAGATCCATACCCTAACCCTTTCTCTTATATAACTGAGAGGGGACTCCTAGGTCTACAAAAATAGATCTATTGCTTAGATCTCAAGATCTGCATGCAAGAGAATGCACTCCAAAGAGGATTTGTGCCCTATCAAACAAAAAAAAAAGGAATTTAGAAAGACTGCTAAAAAAAAATTAAAACAAACTACCTCATCTAAATTTAGTGCCTTATCTCTAAACTGAAGACTAAGGATAAACTTATCCTATTCAATCTATAGATGGTGCACGCATGCATACAAGTTCCTTCACTGCTGGAATACTAAAATTAGTGATATGCCCTCACTGTCTATTTATTTGCCATAAGTGCTCCAATCCAGTAGAAAATGATCCTATTCTTTCGAATGGAAAGAGTCTAGGGGGACACCTTGGCTATCGCAATGGCTATAGATTGTTTTCCATGCCTTTACATACCTGATCAAGTTGACTAAGCATTGAAGAAAATACACAAGCTAAAAAAAAAAAAAAGGCTAAAAAAGAAAAAACCCCCCCCAAAAAAAAATAAAGAAACATTGGGAGCCTTGGGCCCATTTTTATTTCTTGTTAGCACCCGAGACCTACATCAATAACAGATGTCAACATTCATAATCATTTACCATGAGCCATGCAACATCACAGGTTAAAAAAAAAAATTGGGCCCGAGGGAAAGCTCCAAGTTCCCGAGCTATCCTAACCTTTGCACATACCAAATACGACCATAGGATTGACAACAATATGCAATTCAAAGTCAGGACCAAGGCCAAGCCATGAAGGAGCCCACGGGTTAGTATGCATTGCGCGTCCTGCAACACTACTTGTTGCCCCACCAAATTTTTATTTAACAACAATACACAAGGCCAATGCACAAGTGCCAAATCAAACCACGAGGAGGAGTACTAAGTCTCGTGCACTGCACATCCTACAACACCACTCATTGCCCCATCTACAATGCAGTCACCGGGCTCCATGTAGTCAAAGAGAATCGAGATGGTTTGGTCGACCGGAGTGCCAAAATTATTGAGTCAGAGCCAGTGCACAGCTGCCAAATCAAACCACATGCGAGCCACACGAAGGAGTAGCCCAAGGAGGCAAGGCGAGGTGCACTACGCACCAACACAAAAACAAATACAAGCCAACAACCAATGCTAGAGACCCAGGGAGCCAAACACCATTAAATAATAAAAATAAAAGTAAGAAAAATAATTTGATCTTAATCATCGAGCATTCAAGACAAAACCAAACGCCAAGCCAAGGGAGGAGCCCACAAATCTGCACCTTTATGCACAAAGCATATCCAGCACCCAGGCAAACATATTAGTTCACCTCCACATGCCTCAAAGGCAGGGCAGTCTGGTTTTCCACTCAAGTAAGAAAAAACCATATTGAAACCCTAGCTGACCGTCACTAGTCGAATTCCGTTTCAATGGCCACATTCTGCAATTCCAGTCGTCTAAATGATGGTCTGTTTTGGAATATATTACCAGGCATCTTCCTCGTTGACTAAAAGGAACCACCATACAACCAGACGAACACAATGATGAACGAAGTCTGGAGGTAGACGTATCGGCGAGAGTCTGAAGGTGGCAAGCAAAGGAGTGTTTAGGGTTAGGGGATAGTTTACAGTTTAGGTATGGAGAGCTGGAGGAAATGAGGGCGGGGCATGTGGGCTTCATGCGTGCCCACCCTTTAGTTATTTAAAAAAAAATTGTTTTTAAATTATTTATTTAATTTATATATATATTTAATTTATTTATTGATTAACGTAAATTATTATATATATATTATTTAATTTGTTTATCTTTTTATTTATTTATAATTATTATTTATTTTTTATATAATTAAAAGAAAAAAAATAAAAAATAAAAAATAATTAGATTGTTTAGATTTAGTTTAAAAATTGCTTAAATTTTTTTCTTAAACTTTAATGATTTAAGAATATTATAAGTTTTAAATATTAAAATTAAATATTTATGTTATAAGATAAGGATTAATCATGGTAGGTGAGTATATTTTATTAGTATAATTAATAGGATTAATTAAAAATAATTAATCATTAGTAATTAATGTTTAAATTATATTTAATTTTATGATTCATTTTTAAACTAATTAAAGTGATTAATTAGTTTTAAATTGAAGGTTTAAGGACTTAGACTAGGATAAGCGGGAAGGAGATTGCATACGCACTAGGAAGGTAAGTTTGAGGAGTATGCGAGAGGGGTACAATGCTAGCGTAACTACTAGGCAAGGGAGTCAGTAGTTTTCTTAGGCAACGACACCAAGATTAGACGCTTAACCGTAACCTAGCCACCTCCCCTAAAGAGAGTAACGTCTATTTACAGACAAGTAAATAAAAACTTACACCTAACATTATTATCTAGTTTAATTTGCGCAATTATGAAACGTCCTTGAACTCACCCTGACAACCTTGGTTGATGCAGGTTAAAGCATACAGGATGGTTAGTACTCGAGGGAATTGAGGCAGAGGGGCATAGTCGCAGGGACCTCTAGTGCTGCCACCACCATCACCTAAACTAGCTCTTATATTGCGTTCTTTGGAGGCCATAAATGAGACTTTAAAGGGGCGTCAACCGACAGGGATCTAAGTGGAGCCCCCACCATCTGGAACGGGTAATCCAAAAGCGTTGAGGGATTCAGGGGGAGGACCTCCACCTGAAGACATCACTAGAGAACTGCAGAAGATCAAACTTTCGGAGTTTGCCAGGGGTTGTGCCAGTGAATGTGCAGAAGCATGGTTGGAAGGCATGACAAGGTGTTTTTCCTTAAGGGACTATGTGTCTAGTTCAAAGGTGAAGATAGAAATTTTTCAGTTGAGAGATAGTGCCTTGAACTGGTGGGGAAACCTGGAAAGGCAACTACATCTTACCCCAGACACCATATCTTTGGAACTTTTCGAGGAGAGGTTCCGAAGAAAATATCTACCAGCTTACTATGAGGAACAATAGGTAGGATCATTTCATGCCTTATTACAGGGAAACAAAACCATAGAAGAATATGAGATCAGGTTTATGGAATTGGTCAAATATGTCTCGTACATGGATAATGAGCAATGACAGGCAGAACGCTTCGTCTATGGGCTAAACCCTAAGATAAGGGCTATGGTGCGGATGTGGAAATTGTCTTCAGTAGCGGAAGCTGTGGAAAATGCATGTTATGCAGAGGAACACATGAACATAATTGGAGGTACGAGACCGACCTTTCCGCATCATCCTGGATTCGTAGGGAAGACCCCTAGGACATTTCCTAGGGGAGGGGGCTCAAGGCCACCTCCATATGGTAATATAGTTGCACCAAGGATAGTAGCCGCACAGATTTCAATGGCAGTGACTGCAGCATCTCATTCATCACCAATGATGCAGGCAGGTCCATGACCATCTCAGGGAGCAGCTAGTAGGGGCAGGGGTTCTGGTGGAAGGAACTCATTTCAGAGACAGTCACATAACAGTTACAACCAGGATTTGTGCATAGAGAAGGAAAGGCCCCGATGGGAAGAGCAAGTAGCAACCACCAGATTTATGCAGCGGTTAATAATCGTCAGGCCGAACATCAATCCACGGTGGTGGAGTCATTAGGTATGCTAAATCATATCAATGTAAATATGTTGTTTGATTCTGGTGCTACAGATAGTTTCATTTCACCTTCAGCATTAGAAAAGAGTGGGTTGGCAGCCTACGAGCACGATGACTTTAAACATGTCGAGATGGCTTTGGGGGAAAAAAAAGTGGTAGGACTGAGCATTGATAATTGTATAGTAGAGTTGGGAGTGTATACTACCAGGTTGAAGGTATACGTCACTACTCTCGGGGCGTATGACCTAATCATTGGAATGGATTGGTTAGAAGCCCATCGATCTTTGGTAGATTGTTTCACAAAAAGGGTGCTTTTTGTCGACGATGAAGGAAGTCCAGTAGAGATCCAGGGTGTACGAAGGAAGGTGTCATTGTGCTTTATCTCAACCATGAAGATTAAGAGATGCTTGAGGAAAAGGTGTCAACTATATGTAGTGGAAGCAGTGAATGAAAGGAAGGGACCCTCATTGGATCAGTACCTGGTATTGTCAGAATTTAAGGATGTTTTTCTGAACGTGTTACCAGGGTTACCTCCCGAGAGGGAGATTGATATTACTATTGAGATAAAACTAGGTGTAGAACCAATTTCCAAGACTCTGTATCAGATGACAACACCATAAATTTGTGAGTTACAATTGCAATTGAAAGAGTTACTGGACTTAGGGCTAATAAGGCCCAGTGTCTCACCTTGGGGTGCACCAGTAAATTTTGTAAAGAAGAAGGATGGTTCCTTATGATTGTGTATAGACTACAGGGACTTGAACCATGCTACAGTGAAAAATGGGTACCCAATGTTGTGGATAGATGACCTCTTTGATCAGATGAAAGGAGCAGCAGTATTCTCAAAGATCGATTTGCGATCAGGGTATCACCAGTTAAGGATTAAGGAAGGTGATATTCCTAAAACTGCCTTTCGAACCCGGTTTGGACATTACGAGTTTGTCGTAGTACCTTTTGGATTGACCAATGCGTCAGCAGTATTCATGAGCCTCATGAACGGAGTATTCCAGAAGTACTTAGACCATTTTGTACAAGTATTTCTAGATGACATCCTCATCTATTCCAAAAACAAAAGAGAGCATGAGGAACACTTACGAGTGGTGTTATCTTGCCTTAGAGAGAACAAATTGTATGGGAAGTTGTCGAAGCGTTCCTTATTTCAGAAAGAGATCCACTATTTAGGTCATATCATTTCTGGTGAAGGAATCTCTATGGACCCAGAAAAGGTAAAGGCCATTATGGAGTGGCCAGTGTCGAAAAATTCCCATGAGGTGAGAAGCTTCATGGGGCTAGCAGGTTATTATTGGATATTTGTGGAAGGATTCTCAAAAATAGCGAAACCCATCACCACTTTTCAGCACAAGGGGGTCAGGTATGAATGGACAAAAGAATGTGATAGTGCATTCATTAAACTTAAGAGGTTACTAACTAGTGCGCCAATTCTACGGGTGTCGGATATGGAAAAGGACTTCATAGTCTGCATAGATGCCTCGAAGCAAGGGTTGGGGGTTGTGCTAATCCAGGATGGAGGAGTGATAGCTTATGCATCAAGGAAATTGAAGAAACACGAAGAGCTATATGTGACTCATGATTTAGAGTTGGAAGTTGTAATGCTAGCTCTGAAACTTTGGAGGCACTATCTTGTGGGGAAAAACTTTGAGCTCAAAACGGACCATCAAAGTTTAAAATATCTCTTCACTCAAAGGGATCTGAATGTCAGGCAAAGGCGATGGAGTGAGTTTATGAGTGAGTATGATTTTGGTATTTCATACATCAAGGGAAAGGAAAATGTGGTCGCAGATGCCTTGAGTAGGAGACCATGTGTCTTCTCCTTGGTACCCTTAAAGGTCAATCTGAGGGAACATGTGTTGATGCAACTCCAAGGAGACAGTTGGTATTTAAAGGTTACTTCAAACCTCTAGAGAGGGAGACAATTAAATCCAAAATATGAAGCATATAGTCTGGAAGTAGACGAACTATTGAGATATTAGAGAAGGATGTACATCCCTGAAGATGGGGATATTCAAAGCATCATACTGAAGGAATCCCATAGAGCACTTTATTGTACACATCTGGGTGTGAAGAAGATGTACGTAGACATGAGGAAGCTTTTATTATCGATAGGCATGAAGCGTGATGTAGTCCATTTCGTCGCCAAGTGCCTAGAGTGTCAACAAGTGAATGCCAACCACCATCACCCAACAGGCCTCCTACAACCACATGATGTTCCTATGTCCAGGTGGGAAGTCATGTCTATCGATTTTGTTGTGGGGTTTCCGCTCACATCTCATAGACACAATGCCATTCTTGTGATAGTTGATAAGTTAACCAAGAGTGCTCATTTTATTCTGGTTAGAGACACTTACGATGTCACTAATGTGGCATGTGTGTTTGTAAGTGAGATTATCCATTTGCATGGGATACCTAAGAAGATCATTTCAGATAGGGACTCCAGATTCACTTCTAGGTTTTGGACAAGTTTGCAGTCAGCATTGGGGGCGCAGTTGAACTTAAGCACAACTTATCATCCTGAAACTGATGGGAAAAATGAGAGAGTAAATCAAGTCATGGAAGACATGGTTAGGATGTATGTTATGGATAATCAAACCTAGTGGGAGAAGTACCTACCTTTGGTAGAGTTTTCCTACAATAACAATTTTCATATCTCCATCGCAATGCCACCCTACGAAGCTCTATATGGAAGGCCATGCAGAAAACCATTGAGTTGGGAAAGATTAGAAGACCGAGTAACAGTTGGGCCAGAATTGATTCAAGAGATGGAGGAACAGGTGATTCAAATTAGGCAGAGACTAAAGGAAGCATAGGATAGGCAAAAAAGTTATGTGAATGCACACAGGACCGACCAAATTTATGAAGTGGGAGACCAGGTTTTCATTCGTATCAGGCCTAATAAGAGTGCCATACGGGTCAGGAAGGGAACAAAGTTGTCACCTCGATTTATAGGACCGTTCAAAATCCAAGAGAAAATTAGACTCATTGCCTATCGTCTCGTACTGCCACCCCACTTGCATAAAACTCATAACGTTTTTCATGTATCTGTTTTATGTCATTATGTTGTTGATGAATCACATAAACTAAATTGGAAGGAATTGCAGGTATCAGACGTCAGAAATCTCACGGTAGAACCATTACGCATATTGGACCGTAGAGTTCGACAACTCAGGAACCATCTGGTAGACCAAGTTAAGGTGCAATGGGACAAGTATAGTTCATGATCTGCTACTTGGGAATATGTCGAGACACTACGACAAGACTATCCCTCACTTTTTTGACCACCTCGAGAATATGTTTCTCAAAGGTTGGGTGTATGTAACACCACCTTTTGACTTAGACAACCAGGATTACCTGAGGCCTACACACTTTTATTTTTCTATTCACAAGTGAAACTATTAAATGATACCATTGAACTTTTAAGACGTATGAATCTTTATGAATGTTTAAATGTATTTGGATAATGATGGATATGATGCGATATATTGTGAGAATGTAAATTTTATGAATGTTTAAATGTTATTGATGATGTTGGATATGATGCAATCTGTTATGTAAATGATAATTTTATGAATGGGTGTTATTAATTGAATTATGGAATATTATGTGATCTATTTCTAACTTGAAAAATTTGATGTTAAAGTTGTTGGTGCACGGATACTGAATTGAAATCATGATTGTATGCAATTACATGATGACAATGCAAAGAAATGTATGAGTTTGTGTTACAAAATAATCTGCAGGTTATGGGCTATGAAATAGCCAAGGGATAATGATGATGAAAGTGGATGTCATGACCACTAGCCAAGAAACATTATGGTATGAATCTTTGTATGTGAAATTATATTCGTTTGGATGCATTGCTATGATATGTGGACTAGTGCAGGATTTTAGGTGGTGAGACTGCCCAAAACTGAATAGACGATGAAAAAACTCCTAGCAACACGGTGCCACTGTATATTCCATTGTAGGGTGTGGACCCTAGTTCTGTTAGGAGGGGTGGAGGCATTTCCCACTGTGTATCCTCTGAAACCTGAAGTCATGGGAGGACGATGTTATCTCACGCTCCCCTAGACATGTGATGATGATTGTCAGTTGCCTGCTGGGGAAGCTTGGTCAAGATAGTGACACTTCTTCTTACGGGTTCTATTTGGAGTTAGGTCAATAAAGTTGATGCTCCAAGATAGTCCAGCAGAGGAAGGATAGGAATGGAATATGGAAGTAAGTTAGGGAGGAAGGATGAGTAGAAATAGTTGAGAGTGTATGGAGATTTGTCTTATGGTGGAATTTATTGGTTTTCCTTCTGAAAAGAAAATGTATATATATATATGAATATTCATAGTTATGTAACTAAATTACAATTGTCTAAATAACGTTGTTGAGCTAGATAATTGAAATTAAAGGATTTCGCAAACATTTGATTGGTTTATTGTCTTTTATAAAATGAATAGTCTTCT
>JZKD02S1673503.1:212678-236382 GCA_000966675.3 Picea glauca | reverse complement strand
ATGCATGGAAGTAAATCGATCAAGGTTCCTATTCCTATAGGTGTAAAGTTATCTACAGATCAGTGTCCCAAGACACAGGAAGAAGAAGAGGACATGTCCCATGTTCCATATGCCATTGTAGTTGGAATTTTGATGTATGGAATGGTTTGTACTAGACCGTACATTGCACATGTAGTGGGATTTTTGAGCAGGTATATGTCAAAACCAGGGAAGGATCATTGGACAATAGTAAAGAGGATTTTCAGGTATCTTCGTGGCACCACCAGTTATGGATTGTGCTACCAAGGAAGACCAGGATTTGACAAAGTGGTGGACATACATGGCTTTGTTGATGTAGACCGGGCTAGAGATCTAGATTGTAGAATATCTACAAGTGGGTATGTGTTTAACCTATTTGGAGGAGCAATGAGTTGGATGAGCAAAAGACAAGTTGTAGTGGCACTCTCAACTACAGAAGTTGAATACATGGTAGCCACTCATGCAAGCAAGGAAGCAATATGGTTACAAATATTGTGTTCAAGTATTGGGTTGGTACAAAAAGTAGTGAGATTAGACTGTGATAGTTAGAGTGCAATATTCTTGACAAAGAACCCAGCTTATCATTCGAAGACAAAGCATATTGATGTTCAGTATCACTTTGTGAGAGACATGGTTGAGGAAAAGAAGGTGTTGCTGGAAAAGGTTGACACTTTGAAGAATGTTGTAGATTCATTGACAAAGTTTGTGAGAACAAAAAATTTCTCCTGGTGTAGAGAAACAATGGGCTTTTCTGCCCTGGATTGCTGACTATATAATCCCTTGGACCCCTAGATGCAAAGAAAACAACAAGTGGGAGAATGTTGGGTATATGTGTTATATTCTTTGCATGTGTGTGTGGGGGCACGTTAGATACGACAACTACATCTAAAAATCCCTACCACTAGAGCTATGTCGTGTGCATCGGGCACTTTCCTAGGGGGGACCTAGGGGGTGGGCAAGTATGCCCCCCTTTGGTTACGCACAGCGCCATGAATTTTGTTTTTTTGGGCCGTTTTTGCTATTTTTAGCAGTTTTGTAAACTAATCCCAGATTAAGGGATTAGGGTTTTGGTATCTATGGAATACCTAAAAACATTGTATATATTGTATGGTGAATGGTGAAATTCAATAATAATGAAAATAGGAAAGGTTTTCTCGGTTGAGGGTTTCCGGTATAAAATCTCTGTGTACTCTGTGTATGAGCCATTGATTAATTTATGTCTTGCTTAAGAATCTATATGCATTGCTTTACTTTGCAGGTTTAAAACTTACAACCATCACATCTCTTCTTAGAGATAAGTTGCCACCAGTCTAGCGAGTCTTTCACTCTATATTTTTACAGTCTTTGTACATTTATCTCATTAATAGAAATCATGTATTATTGTATATATGTGTTTATGGTTGCATATCTGATACATTTATGTTATATTATTGAATATCTATGATATCTCTATACATTTCTTTATTATATCTCTGCTTTCATTTCATGCCGATCATAATCCGAATCACACAGACTCCCCCTTTCTGGTGCTACTCGACCTCCCAATCTTAGATCGTTCAAAAAACTGAGTCGGATCATCTCTTTGGGATCCTGCTAGAACCCCAAATTGATTTTACACAGACCCTCTCTCCCTAAGGCGTAGTTTTTATGTAGCCCATGAGCTCCTGCTAAGCCCATGTTATCCTTTTGAATTTTGACTAACGGGTGCTAGATCCTTCTGTTAGGCCCTCTCTCCATGTGACCTCGGGATATGAACCGAGGCTTAATCTCTTGGGCGCTCCGAACTCTGGGCTTCGGTCGAATACACATACACACCTAACGAATCCTCTGGAGTGGCTATCCAATGGAGTGAACCTTCGTCCTCCATGTGTTCCTGCGCAAATCAATGGTCCACACTTTTCCTTTGGGATCGATGAATCTCAATGCTTCGAGCTCTAACGCTTCGAGAAATTCAGAAACACTTCTCCACAAGACCTCCGGAGTGCTATGTCTCTGGACTATAATATCTTCTGCCAATTGTCCTCCTTCATGGAGTAACTTGATGACCTTATTACTTCAGAATTCATGAGTATTCACTTCTCCTACCTCTTTCTCTCCTGACTGGCGAATCAACGAAGTGTTGATCTAGTGCCACGCACCCTATCTCAATGGACGGCTCTGATGACCTAACGAATTCATCTTTATGAGTCTTGACTCTTCAAACATATGAACCCTTCTCCAACTGACAAGTTTCCACTGAATGGATGGCCCAGATCTACCGAGTAACGGATGACTCAGACATATCCAAGGGCTTAAGACCTTCGGATATCTTTGTAGTACCTCACTTTCAAACTTCGGGAGTTTCGAACTTTGAAACATGCAGATCCCCCCCACGTGTCCACGCAACCAACGAATCTTAATTTTATTGGCTTTTCTTGGGTGTATTCTCTTGGATCATGCAATCTATCGATGCATGCCCCTCTCTAGATCAAAGGCTCTTATTCTCTTTGCTACTCTACGCTTCAGATGGTTATCTTACTCCACCCTTACTTTCCTCTGAAGGGTCTGCTTCCACACCCCATGGATCTCTTCCATGTGTCTTCTGCATCAATGGTCCAAATCTTCTTTGCCATTCGTGACTTCATGAAGCTTCTCCCTTTCTCCTCATAATTCTTTCGAAGTTCGTTCTCATGGACTCTTGGATCTGCTGCCACATATCCACCTCTAGATCTATGGTCTAAATCGGTTCTCACACTGCATCTGACGCCTGGGATATGATTTTCTCTTGTGCACTCTCCTTTGTCCTGGAACCAAATTTGACAGTCTAGAACTCCTCCGGCTCCCTGCTCTTCGGGAGTTCTTCGGCCTTATGCACCCCCTTTCTTCTGGAGTGCTTCCTTCTGGACTTCACGATCTAATGCCACATGCCTCCTGGCGATCGACAGCCAGGATCTACTCTGTTCTTCGAAGCTCTTGCAATTTCACGCTCTGCTTGTCTGAGAACTCCTAGAGTCCTTCCACTCTAGAGTCTCAATTTTTTCGCCACCTATCTCTCTAGATGATGGATGCTCCCGATCTGCTTCGGGACTTTGGGACTTAGGCTATCCCATTCTCCTGTGCACTTTGAAAAGATTAAGGTGTGTAAACCTTACCAGGATCCAACGGTTGTTGGTCCTTCGTGCCCAGATCCGATGGATGGGATCTTCTCTCCTCCTCTCCATGCTCCTACTGGTGTCTGGACGTGGGATTTGACGGTTCAGATTTCTCCTCCTGCAACTTGATTAAACAATTGTTGTTACTCCTCCTCCTGAGTTTTCACTTTCTCCTGAAATTGGGAAAATTTCTAAGTGTTCAAAGGTTTTGTGGCCTTTGAGTTTTCTCCTGCAAGCCCGACTGCTTGAGTCTCATTTGTGTTTCTCCTCCTGAGCTTCAAGAATTGGAAAAAGTCCGACTCTTTCGCACTCCTTGCGCTATCTCTTCTGAGCTTTGAGACTAAATCAGAATTTCAAAGGGGCTTGACCCTTCAACTTCCTTAGAAGGTTTCTCTGGCGCCCTCCTGGAAACCCGATGCTCTTCCTCTTGAGATTTCGAACTTATACAAGTTCATCTCCCTCGTGAACTCCTTGCAGTTGATTGGCCTTCAGTCGACTTCTTTCAACACTTTTTCTAAGTGCTGGCCCAGTGCACTCCATGCACAGATATTCCTCCATAATCCTGGTCTTCCTCAAGGTCACTGATGCACTCCTTGCATTTACTCAATGCACACTTGTGGAGCTTACAAAGTATTCAACAACTATGTGGGTGTCTTTTCCTTGACACTCTTCTTGTTGGAACTCGAAACATATCTCACTTGTGCGCATCTTGCACTTACTCAATACCCACTTGGCAAAGCTCTAAAGAGTCCTCAAGAACTCCATGCTACGCTTACTCCTGTGCATACTTTCCTTCAGAGTATTCAGTATTTTTGAGGCTCCTTATGAGTTTGAAAACTATTCTGGTGTTCCCTCTTGGCACGTTCTCCTTTGAAATCGAAGCAGAGTCTAGATACATACTCATTGTGTTGGCTCACAGAGTTTCCATCACTTTTTCATGCACTCCTTTCATTTAGCCTAAAGAACCCAGAAATAATCCAACAAACTCACAGACAGAGAATTATGTCTATCCCTGTAGATGGAAACCTATCATACATCTACAACATAAATAAACACGCAGATAACATTCATATAACACATGAACACTAAAAAAACTCATAGGTAGGAAAAAATGATCTTCTATTAATCTGAATGCATGTTTACAATGTGTACAAGCTCAGACTGCAATAGAGTCTCGACTCTATCCTCCCTTAACTTCCTTCCTTCCTAAACTTCCTTCTCTCCCTACTAAAATTCAATACAAAGATCTTTTACAAAAGAGGGGCTCCTTGAGCTCTCCCTCCAACTCACCTACTCTCATTAATTACATTGAATTACATTCAATGACCATCGAGTCCGAATCAGATCTAGATCCCATTAACCTGTCAACCATTAAAGGCAACCTTATCTCCTCCCTATACAAAGGCAATAACTCGGCTCTGCTCAAGCCTTAAAACATTTAATTGCATTCAGATACAATTTGAAATTTGAAATTTGGGGCAAAATGAGATAGCCGACGCCTCTCCCCTCGTTGAATGCACACTGATGTGATGGAATGTTGGCGCATTGTTGAGGTGGAGTGATGCTCCTGCATCATTGAGTGAATAAAAATCACTGGAACAAGTATTATAAACAAAAATAACTAATAAAAAAGTTGTTGAAAGTAAAGGAAGAAGACAAGGACAATGGATAAAATGTTGAAGTATAAATGACAAGTAAGTTCCTAATGTATTGTTGTATATAATTGATAGAGGGTCTTTAGTTAAATGGGGTCAAAGAGATGTTCATTGTTAGTCTACCATCAACCTTGGGGTGTGTAAGGGGGGCTTCATAAATCCACACAATCCTTACTCCTCATGTAAGATAGCATTTCTCACCCATCACATTCCTAGTTTGAGTAGCAGTTCCAAGTGCTATTGTGTAATGTGTCCATCAACTTAGAAAGCAAGACTAACGCAAGGACTATTTAATTTCCCTATTGCATAAATATTTGTGCATGTTAAAATCTAAATATACATGTATAATATTTAAATTTAAATATAAAAGAATGAAACTATTTAAGTTAAAAGAGTATTATTCAACCAATAAAAAATAATAAGGTAAGGTTGCTTTCCTTATTGTTTTATTTTTTTAGGTGCGATACGAGGTCAAGTTCACACAGCATGGTTCGCGGGGTTAGTGTGATTCAGTAAAAGTTAATAAGTCGCCTGACGGATGGAAAGATTAAGATTGAAAACCCAGTGGTCTGCCCCTACCTTAATATATATTGCAGGTACTGAGATATGGCAAACTGAACAGTAAGGCCAAGGAAACAAGAATATGTTATGAGTGACGTTTTCTAAAGTTTAAATACAACTTATTTCTTTGGTCGAGGTTTTCTTCAAAAGAATTGAAGAGTTTTATGCTTAAATTGCAATTGAAAAAAGATTGAAAATTGCTACGGGAAGCTATTTTTGTTGCTTACTGCAAGATGGCCTTGCGGGTGATTATACGATGCAACGACCAGATAAAAAACTCGTGGCCAGAGATTTGCATGACCATGCCTGGACATTCAACAGGTACGTATCTTTTAGGTGTAGCTCCTCTTTTCTTTTGTAAGCCAGTGTAAAAGTAGGTTTAAACTTGTGAATATAAGTAAAAAGATTCCAACTTCATGAAATAGCACAGTTTGTAAGAGTGCGCATACTCTTTCGGTTTACTCTTTCGGTTCGGGGAGAGGTCACGGGAAAAATAATCTATAAATATATATCCATAAAACATAAACCGTCCAACCAAACTTCATCGGATCAAATCAGACTGAATTTACTGTAGCTGACATTCATAAAAACAATAAAACTTGTACCTTTGAAAGTTAAAACAAAGCTTTTAAAAGGGTGCACTAACCAATTAAACCAACACTCACTCTAAATAGTAGATCTTATCTTAAACCCACTCAACCTCCAGGTTAAATTAATTACATATTTCATAACGGAAACATATACTTAAGTGTTCACTCTTGTCAATTGTTGAAAGTAGTGTGTAGTAGATGTGCTCAAATTAATTTCAAGACTTAGGATACAGAATTTAATATCAAGACATCCTATAAAGAATTTAAATAATTATTAATATTTTGGGAGCATGTAAGTTTGAGCTTTTGGTTGTTGAGTATAAGACAATAAGCTTGATTTTTTGGTTCTTAAGCTTTTATTACACTGAACAAGGAGGTTTGATACACCAATTTGGTGTCTTATTTGACCATGACTTTAAAATTAGATTATTATTATTATTATTACACTCAACCTCTACTTAAATTAATTACATATTTCATCACGGAAACCAGAGTTAAATGTGCACTCTCGTCAATTGTTGAAAGTAGTGTGTAGTAGATGTGTTCAGATTAATTTCAAGACATCCCATACAAAATTTAATTTCAAGACATCCCATAAGGAATTTAAACAATTATTAATAGTTAATATATTGACTTCTTGGTTCTTGAGCTTTCATTACACTCTTTACTAAGAAATGTTTAGAATTAATTCACAAGTTCAAATGTGGAGGGGGTCTCTTGTACCACAAATAAGGGGATCTCATACACCAATTTGGTGTCTTGCTTGGTCGTGATCTTAACATTAGATTATTATTATTATTATTGAAATATTATCTTATGTGAATTTATTGAATTAGTATCTTTTTTTATGTCAATCTTTCAAATAAATCACTATTCTCTTATGTGGCCTAATCCATTTATGACTATGACCAGAACAATTTATGAGGAAGTGGCTGATTGACATCTATTTTTTGTAAATAAATTTAATTTCATTGCAATTTTACTCAAATATCCACCCAAATAAACATTTTTTGTATTGTTAGAAAGTGCTTGTTTTATAGATTAATAATAATAACAAATTCAATTTTGTTGCAATTTCATTCAAATGTCAACCTAATTAAATAATATTTTGTGTGGTTAGAACATGTTTGTTTTATGAATTAATAATAATAATGATAATGAAAATTAAATAATGAATTCCAACTTAGTATTATCTTTATTACAGTATATTTTTAGCCATTAGCTTTATTACATTATATTTTTAGTCACTTTTATAATGTTAGTGATAAAACTATACTAATCATTCATATTAATTTAATGAAAACCTTGTATTCTTATTAGATTATACTAATCATTAATATTAATTTAATGCAAATCTTGTATTCTTATTTCTTAACAAATTAAATATTAACTTTAATGTGTGACCTTTGTATACCACTTTTATAATACTCTCCATAAAGATTTCAAATTCATTCAAATGTTAATATGTGACCTTTGTATGCCACTTTTATAATACTCTCCATAAAGGTTTCAAATTCATTCAATAAAAATATTAATTGGCTTTTTGATTATAAATGTTTTGCATTATATTTGGATTATCAATCACTTTTCACATGGAAAAAGAATTTTAGGTATCACTTAGTCCCCTGAAAAATTAAGATAAAGATAAATAATAATGATATTATGTTGTTGAATTTTTGGAAATGAATTGAGTAAAAATTTTTAATTGTTCAACATTTTGAGTGGTTATTCTACTCATTGTCATGGATATATAAAGCTGAAAATGATAATAGAAAAGAGTCGTTGGGTGAGAATTTATAGTAAAAATGATAATAGAATAGGGTTGTTGGGTTAAAAATTTATAGAATAAAGACAAAAGATAACCATTATAAAAAAGAGTAAAAAAATTATTTTCAACTAATCATTGAAAATGATATAAATAGTGAAAGGGATAAATAAGAGAAAAAATAAATTAAAATGATTAAATTAGTACAAACTAATAAAGAATGAAAGGACAAATAAATTAAAATGAATGAATTAAAAGTGAACCTCCTAAAATAATAAGAGAAGAGAGAATATATAATTAAAAATAAAAGCAAAATTGATTTGGGGAGGGGGGAAAGGAGGGGGCAAATAAAGGAAATAAATTTTGTGAAAACATGAAAATGTAAGGTTGGAGGAAAAGAGAGGAATCAAAGGGAAGCGAAAGGAATCCAAACAAAAAAAACTAAAAATAGGAGAGGTAAAATTTTCAGTGACATAGACAATGAATGATGGGTTTCCAACAACGACTAAGTTTGTAGATATCTTCACAATTGAAATTGTGAGGGTGTTTTTCAATTTCTAGCACTTCCCTAATGATTTGAGATGAGTAAAAGGGGATTGACACAAGAAGTTTGGTTTGATCAAAGCATATAAGGTGTTTAGAATCGTGGGAGTTTTCACTGATAGGTGATTTAGAAATACTATTGTGAGAAGCGTTCACTATATGCTCCTTCAGAGGAGCTTTGAATGAGCTCACAGTTTGGCCAATGTATGATGGTTACTCCATCCCTCAAATCAACAAAGTTTTTCACTTAGTCCTCCATTCTAAATCCAAAATCTCTTCTCCTTCAACCCTTCCCCTAGCTCTCATTTCTTTTTCCTACTACATCGAGGGCACTACTAATCATATCTCAAAACATTTGGTAAAAAAATATTAAAATTGTTTTTAAACCCTATAAAATTCTTAAATAATTATTTAGAACTATGAAGGATAAATCTCACCCTATGATTGAGCAAAGAATTTACAAAATATTTATGTGGAAAATGATACATTAGCCAAACTAAGACATCATTCAATTATGTGTTTATGATCAAGACAATCTCTCTCACACAAATATAAGTAATAAACATTTATAAGTTATTGCTTTTATAAATTTTGAGAGTACCCAAATTTGAGTAATATTTCATAATTGTAAATCATGCTTGATGGGATTTGACTTTTGATTTATGTTTTCTCTAATATTACCCCCTACCGCCACCTCTCTCTCACACACAAATATAAGCAATAAACATTTATAAGTTACTACTTTTATAAATTTTGTGAGTACTCAAATTTGAGTAATATTTCATAATTGTAGATCATGCTTCATGGGATTTGACTTTTGATTTATGTTTTTCTCTAATATTACCCTCCACTCCCACCCTCATATATGTTTTCTCTAATATTACCCCCTACCCCCACCCTCACCCTCATATAATGTTTTCTCTAATATTACCCCCCACACGCACCCTCATATATGAGGGACTTATGTTTTCTATAATATTACCTGCCACCCCCACCTCATATAGTGGGGGTGGGGGTAATATTACAGAAAACATAAGTATGTTTTATCTAATGTTAAACCTCGCTCCCACCCTCATATATGAGGGTGAGGAGTAATATTAGAGAAGACATACTTTTGAGGGTGGGGGTGCGGAACAATATTAGAGAAAACATAATACATACTTATCAGGGTGGGGGATAATATTAGAAAAAACATAATACATACTTATGAGGGTGGAGGTGGGGAGTAATGTTAGAGAAAACATATATGAGGGTGGGGGTGGGCAGTAATATTAGAGAAAACATGGGTGGGGGTGGAGGATAATATTAAAGAAACCATAATATGTTTTCTTTAATATCACCCCCCCACCCGACTTTTAAATCAAGCCATAACTACATAATACTCCTTACTTGGACATGAAACAATAATTCACTTTAATGCTCCACTTTTTACCAGTGTATTCCATTCTACAATGATCATTAATACTCCTTACTTGGACATGACATGCTAGTTCACTTCACTTTGATGCTCCATTTTTTGCCCTTGTATCCCATTATACAATTATCATTACCTTCTAGAAAACAAACCTACTGCTATAGCCCCATGGCCATTGCCATTGTTTTATGAGTCATCCACTCTAATGAGATTTGTTCACCAAGATTCATTAGATTGTGCAATTGTTGTAGATTGTGTTGATTCCTCCTTACAATGGGATGAAATATTATTATTTATGTATGTTATTTATAATGATTATTCCATTGCCATTGTTTTATGAGTCATCCATTCTAATGAGATTTTTTCATTGATATTCATTAAACTCTGCAATTGTAGATTGTGTTGATTCCACCTTATAATGGTATGACATGTTATTATTTATATATGTTATTTATAATGATTATGCCATTGCCATTGTTTTATGAGTCATCCATTGTAATGAGATTTGTTCATTAAAATTCATTAAATTATGCAATTAAATTCTGCATTGTAATGAGATTTGTTCATTGAGATTTATTAAATTATACAATTAAATTCTGCAATTGTAGACTGTGTTGATTCCACCTTATAATGATATGACATGTTATTATTTATATATGTTATTTATAATGATTATGCCATTGCCATTGTTTTATGAGTCATCCATTGTAATGAGATTTGTTCACTGAGATTCATTAAATTGTGCTATTGTAGATTATGTTGATTCACCTTACAATGGAATGACATATTGTTATTTATGTATGTTATTATTGTAGATTATGTTGATTCCACCTTACAATGGAATGACATATTGTTATTTATGTATGTTATTTATAATGATTAATTACTAACATCAATGAAGTGGTATGAATATGTGAGGTGGTATCAATATGTGTGTACATCTTCATTTCTTTTCAATATATTCCCATCTCTATCAAATTATATAATTATATGTCACGATTACATGATAACATTTTAATTTAGTAATTACATGAATATGTATTTGTACATTTTCATCTTTTTAATGGTCATTTTAATCTACAGCCGTGTCAAATCATATGGTGTAAAGTTATATTAATTTAAACTATTAGAATTTTAATTCATCTTTTCATTTTAATGTTATACTTGGTTACTTGGAAATAGGGATTTTATAAAGGAACTAAGGTTGTTGATAAGGTGTAGATAACTTTTGTGTAGATTGTAAGTATAAAGTTACGGCTCCTCCTCCCTTGGAAGGTGGCCCTTATCTATTGCTCTAGAAGCTTTACATTACAATACAATTAAGTCCATAAGAGCATATCACAACAGTTCGGAAGATACAATTGTTGTTGAAATTGAAATTAAAATGAAAAGAAATTATAAGTGGCTTTGAAATTTTAGGTGCCTTTTTAACTACCACGTATCAGGGTAGAGGCTTCTAGGTAGGGATTCTAGGATTTGTGAGAGTCACATGTTCGGGATTAATTTAATGGATTTTGGTAGTAGTGAAATTTTCAATGCATTTGTCAGTTATACATTTTTCAATGTCTCAAAGAATTTGTTTTAATAGTCATGATTTATTCACTCTTACTTTAATACTTAATATTTGATTTATTTGTAATAGTTTACGGGCGCTACCATTCATAATACTTAATATTTGATTTATTTGTAATAGTTTGTGGGCGCTAACATTCATATTTTCATCTTGTAATAGTAGTTATGATAGGTAAGAAAATCTAAATCAAATATATCATAATTTGTGAAGCGAGAGATTTTTTATCCTATACTTGATGTATATTTAATCTCACAAATGGGTTTGCTTCTACTTGATTACTCTATGAATTTATATCATATAATATGAATTAACTAGCATACTCTTGAAGTGGGGGAAAGAGGATATCAAATTGTTTTGGTGATTATGATGCTTAAAGAGAGGATGTAAAGCCTTTAGTGAGGAGGGAACGTGGCACCTCCGCCTGACCAACATGGACGAAGACAAGATGTGAAAGTTGGGGTTGTTGAGGAAACTCAGATGAACTAGGTAGGGCTTTTGGGATTTGTGAGAGTCACATGTTGGGGAATAATTTAATGCATTTTGGTAGTAGTGAAATTTTCAATGGACCTGTCAGTTACACATTTTCAAGGTCTTGAAGAATTTGTTCCAATTTCCATGAATTATTCACCTTTACTTTAATACTTAATGTTTGATTTATTTGTAATAGTTTGCAGGTGCTAACATTCATAATACTTAATATTTGATTTATTTGTAATAGTTTGCGGGCACTAACATTCATATTTGCATCTTGTAATAGTAGTTATGATAGGTAAGAAAATCTACATGAAATATATCATAATTTGTGAAGCGAGAGAGTTGTTATCTTATACTTGATGTATATTTAATCTCACAAAAGGGTTTGCTTCTAATTGATTATGAGGGAACGTGGCACCTCCGCTTGACCAACATGGACAAAGACAAGACGTGAAAGTTGGGGTTGTTGAGGAAAATCGGATGAACGAGTGTGCCTGTAGCTGGGTAGGTCATGCGATGAGTTGGCTAAGTTGGAAGCACTTGGGAAGACTTGGCTAAGTGACTTAAGGAGGCGAGCCAAGACTTATATGGGTGGGAAATCCACACTTGGGGATCACAATGGGTAAGCATGGTGCCTTGAGGCACACATCGCCATCAATCATGACCAATGGGCTCACTCACCTTGTGGAGATCTTGGGCACACCATCTTTGGGCATTTTCATGCAAAGGACTCAAGTGACAAAGATGTGGAGTCGACACATGTGACATATGAGTTGGGCGTGATGACCAAAAGAACCGATGCGATGGATGGTTGCATCGCAACTTGAGTGAGACACACAACAGGGTGAGTTGGTTGGTCAGATCAACCTCACAAAAATGACACGATGGTTAGAGAATGAAATGGCATGACAATTTAGTGAGGAAAACACATATATATGGAGAGTTGCAATGAGCTAGAGACAACAACTTGGAAAACAAGTCGGTGGAGAAAGACACCAAGTGTTATGAGGTATATTTGGGAAAAGAGGGGGCGAGCTCCCCCAAAGAGCCAAGTTGCTCTACATGGGAGGACTTGTACTTCCTTGGGGAGGTTCTTTGGATAGAGCTAGAGGAAACTTCTTTGGGTTGAGTCTGGTAGGAAGGATGAATTTGGAGTTGGGAATGAAGGATGACTTTGGAGTTGGGCAGTGTGTGCGATGGGGAGGAGTCTTGTGATGAGGACATGCAATAGACTCGGTCATGACAGTATGAGGAGGACATGAGGTACCAATGAGTCAAGTCAGACAACTTGAAAAACCTTGTATCTTGTGTATGAGCCAAGTGCTCCCTTTTTGTATCAATGTAATGTATTGTACATTGTTGTAACATCTTGTATAATATGAGCTTGTATGGGTGCTAGGAACATCTAGTGATACCCAACCATACTTGTGTCTTTTTCTCATGTGTATGTTTATTGCATGTTTTTGGTTTGCATATTTGGATAAGCATAGAACTGTTAATTGTATATGTTAAAGAACACAAGTGTAATGTAATGAATTGTGTGGTTGGGTGGGTGCCTTGGTGGTAAGGAGTTAAGTGTTGAGGCTTGAATCACCAAGTAGTTCAATATGTAGTTATGGGAATACCTTGAGTGAAAGAGGCATAATTCAAGTGAAGTACTCTCGGTATGGTCTAACCACCGAGTTGGAAACGTCGCAGTGTTGCACAACCCTCAACTGTCAGGCTACTTGGGTGTTTCAAGTCATGTTGGATCCTCAAATAGACTGTGGGGGTGTGAAAAAGGAGGTGTTTATTTTGGATGATAGATGAATAATGAATAGAGGATCCATTCAACAACTGTATTTGTTTCTTATTCTTGCATATGCAAATGGTAGTCATCTATAGTTCCCCAAAAACTAAGATTCCAACAAGTTAATCATAAATGGATGCATGGTTGGAGGAATAGTAGATTAAGGGGGAATTGAATGTGATTGTTATGTATAGGGACATTTTCATGGGTAGTTGGTACAACTCAATCCGAGTGTGAAAAAAACTAGGTGAGATGGGATCAATAGGCTACAATGAAAAAAAATTAAAGAAGATGTTGCTCGCTTAAAATTTGAAATGTATTATATAATTGATGGGCATTTGAGTTGCATCATCGCGAATGGAAAGGTAACTTCTCCACAATATTTTAACACATTCATGTTACTTGTAAAAAAGTGAATGACAATGTTCTAATACCTCGAGTATGAATAAACATTAAATTCCCATCCAAATGGAATTCTTCTAATACCCATGCAATTGTTAGATCATTCTCTTCCAATTAAATCTAATTTAATACCCTTAGATCTATCATAATGCCAAAAGCAACAAACTGACATCATTTTAAAGCAATCATCTTATAATATGTGGAATCTTGATAACATGGTTTGTAGGGAAAATATGAAACTTGCTCTACTGACATCCATGTATCCATCAACAATTTATCAAAAAATATTGTCATTTAAGAAATGTACAATTTAAATTAATCTTTAAGTTGCTTTTGTTGAGACATCTTCTCATGGTTCAATCTCATTCGATTTTAGCAAGATTGCTTTTGTGGAATATACATGTACCAAAGTTATATTTCCATGTATTTTAGATTGTTGAAGAGAATCCAAGGTTAACCTCACCCATCCATGTTGAAAACAATAGTATTATTCTCACCATTAAGGTTAATATCATCCATCCATATCTAAAAGAATATTATTGTTCTCGCCCAGGCTAGAAAAAAATATTCCAATTTTTTTTATATGATAAAAATAATAATGGTAATCTAATTTTAAGGTCACGACCAAGCTAGACACTAAATTGGTGTATGAGACCCCCTTGTTTGTGGGACAAGGGACCCCCTCTACCCAATGATTTGATTGGTAAATTCTACAAAGGTATACATACCCTACCCCCCCTTTTGGATTTGAGCATGTGACCTCTTAGGACAAAACTCGTGTTCTTAACCATTAGGCCCACTTGGGTTGTATAATATATTAAAACTTCAAAACATGTTTAAGTTTCAACTTAAAAAAAATTGATTGATGGACATGCTACAAAGCAACGTAGTTACACATATACATGTACCAAAGATATATTTCCATGTAGTTTAGATTGTTGAAGAGAACCCAAGGTTAATCTTACCCATCCATGTTGAAAACAATAGTATTATTCTCATCATGAAAGTTAATCTCATCCATCCCTATCTAAAAAAATATTATTATTCTAGCCCAGGTTAGAAAAAATGATTCCAAATTTTATTTAAATAATATATTAAAACTTCAAGACATGTTTAAGTCTCAACTTAAAAAATTTGATTAGATGTGCTAGAAAGAAGCATAGCTACACCAAATTATAACTTACACTAATTTTGGTGACAAATACTAATATATCTATGTTGGAGAATGAATTGGCACCAATAGAGATCAACATTTCTTTAATAAATTTTTCACTCTAGATATAAATCATGAGCTCTAAGATTACAAAATGCATATGTAGGTTTAAGGCTATATCATAAACCGATCTACAAGGGTTTGAAACTTGTCAACGTTTGTAACTTGTCAACGTGGATTATTAGAATGCATACATAGGTTTTTTTTCATTCTTGCATTCCCACACCTTCAAAATTTGAGAAACAATATATAATGGGATATGAGTGAACTATAAATTGCTTGTAGTCTACATAGTTTCAGAAGGAGTAAAAAGTTTGGTGTTCAAAGAACCCAAGTACTAGAAATTGTAGTACATTGCCTTTAAATTTAAATTTGTTGTATACGAGATGGACGTCATTAAGAAAAGGGACAATGGATGGGATGGACAACGGAGATTGAAAAACATAGAGTAATGATGGATGGAATGGGTGGTGGAGGTTGGATTGACAAGATGTATGCACATCAAAGTTTTTAATGAAGAAAAGGTAGTTTCTCTCCTATAGAGAAGTGTAGGGCTTGACTCCTCTGTCATGACCTCCTCGAAGGTTTTATTGAACAAATGGTAGTTGATCTCCCACAAAACAATGTAGGTCTTGAATCCTATGTCGTGATCTCCTCCAAGCCCTCTCTCATGGCTCCCTCTATAGAGTATTTTTTCTATCACAAAAAACTCTACTATCACGTAATTTTAAAGGATTCGGTCAAAATGAATTTTGTACCCTCCCATAAACAATATCGCTGATGAAAACAACATGCATGTTCCTAGAACACAACAACGATATTGTAAGTTTTAAACACGTGAAGTAAAATAATGCATACAGATTCCAACAAAAACATAAAGTAATCAGTAGCTCATACACATAGTACACATAGATTTACAGTGGAAACCCTTAACCGAGAGAAAATCATCCTTCCTTGGTGTCGCACCTCTTAACTCTTCATTGTATTAATTTCACCATTCACAATACTAATATACACAATATTGTAGGTATTCCGTAGCTACCAAAACCCTAATCCCTTAATCCAAGATTAATTTAGAAAACCACTAAAAATAACAAAAAACGCTAAAATAAAAAAAACTACCAAAAAAATGATTTCAGGGCATTGCCCCGAATGCTCCGCGTAATGCAATACCGCCCTAGGAAAGCACCTAAAGAACATGCCCACAAATAGAAATAAGTGATTGGATTTTTAGACACAATCTTCAAATCTGACGCGTCCCCCCACACCCATGCAAAGAATATAACACCTACCCAACAAATCTCTTGTTTTTGGAGTTCTATTTTTCTTCACAATGTTTTTATTACAAATTTTTGCAATGAAATATTTACGATGATGATTTCCAATGTATCAATATTTCTCTTTACAAAGTATTTTGGTATATCTTTGTAATTATATGGCCAATATCAATGATGATTTACTTAATTAATAAAAATAAAATTGTAATACAACATCCAAATGTGATGTAATAAACATGTTAATGGGAAATGTGTGCGATGGGGAGGAGTCTTTTGATGAATATGTGATATAAACTCGGTTGTGACAGTATGAGGAGGACGTGAGGTAGCAATGAGGAAAGTCAGACGACTTGGTAAAACTTGTGTCTTGTGTACAAACCAAGTGATCCCTTCTTGTGTCAATGCATTGTATTGTACATTATTGTAACATCTTGTATACTATGAGCGTGTACAGGTGTTAGGAACATCTAGTGCTACTCAACCATACTTGTGTCTCTTTCTCATGTGTATGTGTGTTGCAGGTTCTTGGTTTTCATATTTGGCTAAGTATAGAACTGTTAACTATATATGTTAAATAACACAAGTGTAATGTAATGAAGTGCATGCTTGGGTGGGCACCTTGCTGACAAGGAGTTAAGTGTTGAGGCTTGACTCACCAAGTAGCTCAAGTTGTAGTTATGGTTAGAACTTCAGTAAAATAGGCATAGTCTAGGTTAAGTACTGTTAGTATGGTCTAACCACAGAGTTGGAAACGTTGCGGTGTCGAATGACTATCAGGTGTCAAGAAACTTAGGTGTGTCAAGTTGTGTTGGATACTCAAAAAAATTGTGGGGGTGCGACAGAGGAGATATTTATTTTGTATGATAGATGAATGATCAATAGAGGATCCATTCAACAATTGCATTTGTTTATTATTCTTGCATATGCAAATGGTATTCATGTATAGTGCACCAAAAATAAGATTCCAACAAGTTAATCATAAATGGATGCATTTTGGGAGGAATATTGGATTAAAGGGAAATTGAGGGTGATTGTTATGTATTAGGACATTTTCATGGGTAGTTGGTACAACTCAATCTGAGTGTGAAAAAAACTGGGTGAGATGGGATCATTAGGCTACAGTGCACAAAAATCAAAGAAGATGTTGCTCGCTCGCACATGAGCTATAATTGATGGTCATTTGAGTTGTTCCATCTTGAATGAAAAAGAAACTTCTCCACAAGATTTTAACAAATTCATGTTACTTGTAAACATTTAATGACAATGTTTTGATACCTCAAGTATGAATAGACATTAAATTCCCCTCCAAATGAAATTCTTCTAATACACATGTGATTGTTAAATGGTTCTCTTCCAATTAAATCTAATTTAATACCCTTAATTCTTTCATGGAAAATAGAATCCAAGCAACTTCGACTAATCATATGCCAAAAAGAAACAAACCTACATCATTTTAAATTGATCATCTTCTAGTATGTGGAATCTTGATAGCATGGTTTGTAGGGAAAATATGAAACCTACTCTATTTACATCTATGTATCCGTGATCAATTTATAGAAAAATATTATCATTTAATAAATGCACCATTTGAATTAGTATTTAGGTTGCCTTTGTTGAGACATCTTCTCATGGTTCATTTTCACTCTATTTTACCAAGGTTTCTTTTGTGGAATATACATGTACCAAAGATATATTTCGATATAGTCTAGATTGTTGAAGAGAATCAAAGGTTAATCTCATTCATCCATTTTGAAAACAATAGTATTATTCTCACCATTAAGTTTAATCTCATCCATCCATATTTAAAAGAATATTATTATTCTTGACTAGGGTAGGAAAAGATATAGCTACACATATACATGGACCAAAGATATGTTTCCATGTAGTTTAGATTGTTGAAGAGAACCCAAGATCAATATTACCCATCCATGTTGAAAAAAATAGTATTATTCTCACCAAGAAGTTTAATCTTATCCTTCTATATCTAATAGAATATTATTATTCTAGCTTGGGTTAAAAAAAAAAATATTTGAAAATTTATTTATATAATATATTAAAACTTCAAGACAGGTTTAAGTCTCAACTTAAAAAAATCGATTGGTGGACGTGCTAGAAAGAAGTGTAACTACACTAAATTACAACTTACACTAATTTTGGTGACAAATACTAAAACATCAATGTTTTAGAATGAATTGGCACCAATAGAGATCTAGTAGCTTACAAAATGCATATGTCGGTTTAAGGATAGATCATAAACTGATCTACAAGGGTTTGAAACTTGTCAATGGTTGTAACTTATCAACGTGGATTATTAGAATGGATACGTAGGTTTTTTTTTTCTTTCCTTCATCTCCACACCTCCAAAATTTAAGAAAAAAGTATGTAATGGGATATGAGTGAAGTGGAAATTGCTTGTATTCTACATAGTTTCGGGAGGAAAACATTTGGTGTCTAAATAACCCAAGTACCAAAAATTGCAGTAGATTCCCTTTAAATATAAATTCATTGTATATGGGATGTATGGATTTAAGAAAATTGTCGATGGATGGGATGGACAATGGAGATGATGGGTAGATTGAATAACAGAGAGGGATGATGGATGGAATGGATGGTGGAGTTTGGATTGAAAATATGTATGCACATAAAAGGATTTAGTGAATAAAAGATAGTTTCTCTCCCACAGAGCAATGCAGGGTTGGATTCCTCCATTGGGACCTCCTCCAAAGTTTTAGTGAAAAAATGGTAGTTGCTCTCCTAGAGAGTGGTGCAGAGCCCTACTCCTGTGCCATGACCTCCTCCAATCCCTCTCTCGTGACTCCCTCTATAGAGTATTTTTTCCGTTACAAATAACTCTAATAGTAGGTAATTTTAAAGGATTCGGTCAAAATTAATTTTTTTCCCTCCCATCAACAATATCACTGATGAAAGAAACATTCACATTCCTAGAACACTACGACGATCTCTTTCTTTTTTGATTTCTAGTTTTCTTCGTAATGTTTTTATCACAATTTTTTGCAATGAAATCTTTACGAGGATGATTTGCAATGTATCAATCTTTCTCTTTACAAAGTATTTTAGTATATCTTTGTAATTATACTTAGAAAACATATTGCACGCATAAAACACTCACGCTATTATTATTATTATTACATATACAAACCCAAATACAATACACTTATATAAGTGTTGTCGAATCCAACTTATTCCAAAATGAGAGAGAGAATTTGGGAGAATATCTCAACAATGTCAAACAAACCCAAGATGGTTCTAATGTAAGAGTTAATTCTAACACCTTACTTTAATGCTTACATCACAAAGAACAATAATAAAATCAAATAAACACATTTTACAAAAAATATTTTTCGAACTTTGATCTTTTTCTCCTATGTTCTTCATTAGTGCTTCTATCCACTACTGAAGTCTTGTAGGTTACGCCCCTTCTCCACTATTCATTATCAACCGCCACTTCATCCATTGAAGATACTGTTATCACTCCAAGAAACTCCTTAGGGTTGTAGGCTAAGGATGCTTGGTAACTTAGAAATAATGGTTTTTATGTGTTTGGGACAATGGGGTCTTTAATGACTTATGTAAGGAACAACTCATCACACATCTAAAGATACAGTGCTTTCAGGAAACAATAATCAGATCAAGTAATTGAAAGAGGGGATGGAGAACACTATTCTTGATTTCCAATACAAATGAATGTAGGGCTTAATACAAGACATAGAGAAATCCTTTAATTTCAAGTCTATGAGCTCAATAAAGAGATAACAGTCTTCATGAACTAAAATAAACTGAAACAAAGTACATAAAATGAAAGATGGACAATTCTGATATTGAAAACGAAAGGAAATTGAACTTTATTTTTGCAAAAAGAGTCTATACAGTAGCATAAAATATCTCCCAGTTTGAACCCTTGTTTCTTAGCAAAAATAGGCATTTATATCCTCTTACAATCAGTTTTACAGATCCTAAAAACATGGATCTGTGTTTAAAAATAGTAATTCAAATTTAACCAAACAACTTGATAATAAAGATTTAACAACTAAACTATCATTCGGATTGTCTCCAATCTCAAAAATTCACCATCTATATCCTTCAGCTCCTGGAATCTGCGATGTAATGAAACATAGCAGGACACTTGTCTTGACAGTTGGATTTCTTCAACGTTCATAGTCAATCTTTGAGGAAAATTGTTCTGCATGTGGTTCCCAAAATTCTCTCGAACCTCTGATGCCGAGTCCTTTGCGTGCGATATGATATCCCCTTGATACTCTGGAACCTCTTTATAATCTGTAAAAAATGACCTGTTCTGTCCTTGGCTTCCAAAAATGCTTTTCTTTCTTTCACCAGCTAACGAGCTTTATAATTCGTTGGTTAGCTGGTGAAAGTGCTTCCTTTCACCAGCTAATGGGTCATAAAATTTCTCTTTGTGCTAGTGAAATTTCTATCTAAGCCAAAAATGGACTTTCACCTCCAAAATGTGATTTCAACAAAATTCAATGTGTTTCTGGTTTCTCCCTTTGCATGTTTACAACAACCTGAGCAAGCACCTTCAAATCTGGGTGGGACTTTTTCTTTTGTTTTTGTTTCAATCTTCTTATCTTCCTTTTAAGGCACTTGGCAAGCCACCATAGACTATTGTAATATTTGGTGATCTTCTACTTTCTTTTCTTCTCTTTAACACTTTCCCGATCCAGTCTCTCAAACGCCACATTGGTTTTTCCGAAGTTATCGGACAACTTATTGTACCTGTCTTTGACTACTCATTCCAAAACCTCTTGTTAGCGATTACCTCTTTCAAATGCTTGATTTTCTGAGTTTTATTTGACTTGGAGATCTTTGATGTTTCTCCTTCCTCTGTATGACTGAAGGTCTCATAATTCTGTGCAAACTCAGTTGACTTTTCAGGACTCTTGATGACAGGGCTCTCATCTTGTTGCTCTGGTTCTGAGTCTGTGTAGGGCAGGTTTAATATGTTTGTTCTCTTCTCTGTAGGCTGCTCTGTAGTGGTTTCAAAGTTTAACCTTTTCTTTGACCTATGGGAATTCACTCCAGAGATTCTATCTTCTGGAGGTCCTAGCAGGGTCTTCTTCCTCAAACTACTTTGAGGAGTCAACTGTTTCTTTGAACCTTTCCCCTGTTCAATTACAGGCTGAGTCTGTGTTTCAAAGCCCTCCCAAAATAAAAAAAAATTCCAGCTCCTTCCCTGTTGTCTTAATTCCTCCAGAATGATCGATTTGATAAGGCCAAAGTGACACAGAGTATTTTTCATGCTTATGGGTTGAGCCCTGATTTTCTTGCAGACCTTAGTTAAACTCTTATGTAAGAAAAAAGGTAAATTGAGGAGAGTCTTACCTGTGAAATGGTCTAGGAGCTTGAAATGATACATCATGAGCTTTTCATACCTGCCCTCCGAGTTTATGTAGAGTTGGATTCCCTTAAACATCTCCTGCCACTCCTCTTCTATATAGGAAACCGACATGCTCTTTTTCCATGCATTGTGCCTAAACTCTTCCTTCAAATAAGCTCTGAAATTTAAATTTTTTGTGGCAGTAGTTTTTAACCAACTCTGGCCTGATCTTGGTAGGTTGGTCGTTGCAACAATGGAAGCTTCATCTACAATGATCTCCAAGGACCCAACATCAGCCTTATTCCCATCAAAAGTTTTGGCAAAAGCCTATGCTGTCGACTGGTGGCAACCATTCTGCAGCCTCTTAACAAATTCAATGCAACCTGCGTTTGAGAAGTGTTTCTGGACTTCTGGATGCGCCTGTAGGAAAGATAAGTTGTCTAACTCTTTTCTTAATAGATACCCACTGCATCTCCTCACCATCTGCAACCCAAAATCCCAACCGATTTTGTACACACAATACAACAACTGCTATTCAGGACGAGGTCTTGAGCAGTTGAAAGCACTCGGGAGTCAGCTCTGTTTTTTAACATTAGAAACTTCACCAACATTTGTGAACGATGCGTGATAGAGAAGCAATGATCTGATTTGATGTTGTTATCCCGGTAGTACAGCTTCTTTACCTGCGCTAATGGGTTTGAACTTGCCATCCCTGAGGCCATGATTGTGGAGCATGAGTTTCTGAACCGGATCTGATTTGTAATCCGACTTGGATGTGAACTCGAGTTTTCATGATTATCCACTTTCACCAGCACGTCTTTCTTGATTGCATGACGTGATTTGATTGCATCATCATTTGATTTTTGAAACGTGGATAAGCGCATGTGATTCCCGCTTTCTCCAGCCAACGGCCCGTGGAAAACGCCCCTTAGCTGTTGAAACTTACTGCTTTCACCAGCGCACAATCTCGCAAGAACTGTTCCTTTGCTGCTGAAACTCACCACTTTCACCAACGCACCACCTTGTGAGAACTGATCCTTAGCTATTGAAAGTCTTCACTTTCACCAGCGCACAACTCGCGACAATGATTCTTTGGATGTTTTGAAAATAAACGCTTTCACCAACGCACGGACGTATGAGAGATGCTCCTTAGCTGTTGAAAGTTGCCACTTTCACCAGCTAACACTCATCTTTTAAACACACGTTAGCTTTTGAAAGAAATTTATGAAAATTTTAAAGAGAAGACCTCTATGGGTCATCTTATTTCTAAGACAAAAATCAAAACCTAAGTCTTGCAGCTAGAAAAACTCAAAATCAATTTAAGAAAACTACCAATATCCATGCTATCCACCACAAAATGCTACCAAAGGGACGGGTTCATTTTGGGAGCTAACATTTGGCTCCAACTGGGATGGGAATCTCCCCGTGAGGTGACCAAGAACCTAGCTAGACTCAGTAGCCTTATTACAACTTAAAATAGAAATTTAAGAAGTATTTTTTCTAGTACCATTGGGCATGGAGTTATTGAAATGACAGAAATAAAGAAAAAGAACTGAAAAAGAATGTGTACAAGTATGTTATCCACATTTTTGGTTATCGAGATGATAACATGATTATGTCATGATGATGGAAGATCAAACTCTTCATTAAGAACATTTTCCTGAAGAAGGTTACACTTGTCATTTTCTCAAAATCATATTTTGAAAATAGTTCGCAGGCTGCATATATACTCTCTTGTGGAAATCCTTAATTTACGCATGCTGCATTCAGCTTGACTGCGGACTTTCCGCACTGTGTTAATGGTTAAGGTGCGGACATGTTTCTAAACGAGGAAAATGGATAAGTTCTCGATCCTTCTAGAAGGAATCTTCTAGAAGGGTGAGTTGGAGTTCGAATGGTTGGCAAAATACTGACTTTCCAGATATCTTGGGATCATTCCCTAT
>JZKD02S1673503.1:189384-212668 GCA_000966675.3 Picea glauca | reverse complement strand
AAAAATGTAGGAGGTATATACTTTTGCATTTCACACATTAGACGAGGAATTTCTCTCTTCCAATACTTTATATCATCTTCATGGATTTCTTTCAATGAAAACCATCTACATGAAACCGTGACACAAGAAAATAACATGTTTCAACATAACATAATATAATATATTACATTACATTAGTACAAGTAAAACATGTGTCATTAAGTACAACAATAATTTGAAAGAACATTTTGCTTATAAATCACAACTACGTCTTACCTCATGTATTTTCCAAGATCATATATAACTTGTTTGACATTGTTGTCAAAGTCGTTTGGGAGAGATAGCGGTAGAACATACTGTAACAACGAAATGAATCGTTATTTGTTTCGACCAAAGTAGACAAGAAAAAAAAAGAAAAAAAAGAAGATCTATAAGGCCAATATATATAAATATCTATACCAAAATTATTACCTTAATGAAGGGATGCCAATCATGTGTTTTTACCCGACCAAATTTGCCTTTCTTCGTTAAGATATTTTTTATGTTTGAAGCAAAACCTGTGGGAAATTTAATTCTTTCAATGACCTCTTTTACATCATTTCTTTGTTTCTCTGTTAATAACCATGGAAGGTTATTTCGGTCTAGTACTCCATCTAATCTATTTGAATATCGAATCACACTTCGCATTGCATGATTGGCTTCCTGAATGTCAGTACAAATTTTGTCAATTTTGTCTTTGTCCCTCCTACCATCTATGATTCGCCATAACGTTTCAGTCACATTCTTCTAGATATGCATTGTATCAAACAAATGAGCTATTTTTAGCTCATCATAGTAGGGAAACCTCATGAATTGAGCAGGATAAGATTTCATTCCTCATGGAAACCCATTATTAATACCTTCATGATGATTGCGGCCTTCATGAAGCATAAAAGAAATCACAAAAATAATTATCAAATACAGTAAAATAAATTCAATGATTAAAATAAACATTCAAAACNGTCATCTTATTACATGATTCCTTGATCACATGTATAGACTAGGTATTGAATATATTAATGCCCTTGCTGTGATTGGTTTGTGTTGTTGTGATTGGACGGCACAAGAGCATCGGAGTAGAGCGAGGAACAACAGAGATTAAAGGAGAGCGTTTATAAGGTATGAACACTATCCATTCCTCTTAGTTCGTTCAATAGTTAGATCTAGGGAAAGAGTAGTGTTCTCTCACGGTTTGTTCCAGATCCAGGTGGATCTGGGGAGATTGGTCTGTGTCCGCACTCACGAATTTATCCATAAACAAAGTAGAACAGGGCTTCAAAGGAAGCCTTATGAGAAATAGATCTTCAGGAAGTGCCCGTTGAAAGGGCCACCTGCTACTGCCTCACCTGAAAGAGTTTGGAGAACAAAGGTATTGTTATGTTGTACCACTGTTATGACAAAAGGACCTGTCCAGAGAGCCTCAAATTTGTCATGTTTCCCTTTCTCCTGCCTTGTTGCATCCCACTTTAAGACTAAATCCCCTGTTTTGAATACATTTGATTTGACTTTCTTGTCGAAAGTTTCTTTGATTCTCTCTTGATGCAATTCTGTTTTTTCCAAGAGTTGCTCTCTATCTTGCTGTAGTTCTACCAAATTATGAATTCTCCTGGTCAAATCACTTGGTTCAGAATCAGTTTCTTGTAAGAACTTTGCAACCGACAATGCAAGTTGAATAGGAAATATGGCTTCAGTACCATATACCAACTTGAAAGGAGATGTACCAATTGATTTCTTACATGTAACCCTGTCAGCCCATAAGGAAAACTTCAGTTTGGAATCCCAACCTCTGGCATTTTGTTCTAGCAGCTTCTTTATAATTCTGACTAAACTCTTGTTGGATGACTCAGCTAAGCCATTCCCTTGTGGATAGTAAGCTTTGGAATGTATCAGTTGAATTCCCATCTCTTCACACAATTTCACCAAGTGTTTATCTTTGAATGCAGCAGCGTTATCAGTGACTATTCTCTTAGAGAAGCCAAATATGGCAAATATGTTTTCTTGCATAAAATTTATGATGACAATATGATTGGCGTTCCAGGTGGGAATAGCCTCAATCCACTTTGTAAAGTAGTCGGTGGCAACTAGGATCCACCGGTGCTGACCACTAGAAGGCGGATGAATTTCACCTATGAAGTCCAGGCCCCACTACTGGAAAGGCCCTGTGACCACTATAGGTTTGAGGGGAAGAGACTTCAGTTGTTGTTTACCTTCAAACCTTTGACACTTGTCACATGTTTTCACAAACTCATACACATCTGAAAATAAGGATGGCCAGTAGTAACCAGATTTTAAGATTTTGTGTGCAGTGGTTTTCCAATAGTGATGTCCCCGCATTCACTATTATGAAATTCAATCATGACCTTAGCTGCCTCTTCTTGGTTTACGCACCTCAACAATAAACCTATGGGATTTTTCTAGAACAACAAGTTGTCATTGATGCAGAAATTTATAGATTTGAGCTTCAAAGCCCTTCTTTGAGTCTTTGTCAAATCTGATGGGACTGATAAAGTCTGCAGAAACTGAATAATATGACTGTACCGTTTACAATTGGCTAAGTGAGCTGAGACTTGCATTTTCTCACCTTCTTTATCCTATGAAGACTGAACATTTTCTGCATTAATGCTCACCAAATTTATTTCGAGCAGCCTGCAATTTTCCTCTGCCATAAGTTTGGCAAGGCCCTAACCCTTCACAAGTTTTGCGGTTTTGATTTCAACATCGAATTCAATCAACCTTGCTATCCACTTACTCCTTTTTCCATCTATGTCATGTTGGACAAGCACATCTTTAACTGAACTGGAGGGAATGAAAGCTATTACCTTTGCCTGAAGAATGTAAAATCTGAAAGCTTTCAATGACTTGACAAGTGCATAATCTTGTTTCTCCAACAATTCATACTTTACCTCTGCATCCCTCAAGAATTTACTGAAGAAGGCAACTGGCTACTCCTGATCATCAACATTTTTCTGCAAGAGTATTGCAGCGATTGTATCACTTGAAGAAAATGAAAAAATGTAAAATACCTTGGAGAAATCGGGGCTAATCAAAACAGGCGCTGTTGTGATGGCTTCCTTGATGGCATTGAATGAATGTCTGGCTACTTCAGTCCATTTTACCTCAGAGTCTTTTCTCAACATAGCAGTGATATGCTTTGTGAGTTCAGCAAAATTTACTATAAACCTTATGACAAAGTTTATAGTCCCAAGGAAAGACTGAATGTCCTTCTTCGATCTAGGAAGAGACAGATTTTTAATTGCTCCTACCCTCTTTGGGTCAATTTTAACCCCATCAGCTGAAACAATATGCCCAAGTAATTTCCCTTCCTTAAGTGCAAAATTTGATTTTTTTGGATTAAGAGAAATACCATACCTTTGACATTTCAGAAATGTCCTTTTTAAGTGTTGCAAATGAAGTTCATGGCTACTTGAGAAAACGGTTATATCATCGATATAAATCAGGACAAATTTATTTTTCTCCCAAAAACGAAAGTAATGTCCATTTCCCTTTGGAATGTCGCTCCTGCATTCATCAATCCAAAGGGCATCTTCTCGTACATAAATGTACCCCATGGAGTGGTAAAAACATTCTTTTTTGTATCGTCCGGATGGACATCAATCTAGTTGTATCCAAAAAACCCATTAATAAAAGACATCACCATTGATTCCGACACCTTCTGTAGAATATGCTCCATTTTGGGCAGAGGGTAGTTGTCCTTACTAGAGCACTTATTCAAATTTCTGAAGTCAACGCAGAGTCTGATCTCCCCATTCTTCTTCCTGACCGGTACGAGATTTGCAATCCATTCTGAATACCTGAGGGGAATGATGATGCAGGCATCCAACAGTTTTTTAATTTCCCTTTCCATTGTAGGCAGCAACAAAGGGTTGAAAGATCTAAGCTTATGTCTGAATGGTTTGGTGTCTTTATTCAAGGGAATCTTATGCTGAATCACCTCTGTGTCAAAAGTCTTCAAGTCATCATACTGCCAAGCGAAGATGTCTGCAAACTCTTTTAGCAATTCTCCATAATCAGCCCTTTGTTTTTCAGTCAAATGTGAGGCTAAGTTGAAATATTTAAGATCTTTCTCACTAGCCACATTATACTGCAAAACTTCTGAATCTTTTTCCCCACTTTGCAATTTGACAACCACATCGTTGTTATCGAACAACCTTTCCAATGGGACCAAACCTTTAGGAATTCTGTTGGTAGATAGCTGAACTATTTCATGTGCTTCGATTTTGCTTTTAAACTTTTACTCCTCAATTTCATTTTCATGTTCGTTCTCCTGATCAATCTGCAGATTTGCAAACTCATCTATCACTACAAGGAATCTAGTGAGTTCAGTATCGTCTTCAAAAACCTTCCAAAATTTTACATTATCAGGAAGATAGGGCCTATATTTAACTTGAATTTTGTAGGTTAATTTATGAGGTAGAGGGGGTATGAATGCACAAGCAGACACAGCTAATGAATCATCCAATTCATTCATCACTCTAGGTACATATGAAATTTTAAAATCTACAAAATCGTGAATCACCTTCAACACTCATCTCTGTATGCCTTCAGCCTGACATGCTTTGCTTGAAAAGACTTATTCACTTGCTGGATAATCAAATCTGCATCTCCAAACACCTGCAATTTTTTAATGCTTCTTTCTTTGGCTGCATTCAGCCCCAAAAGTAGTGCCTCATACTCAACAATATTATTAGTCACTTTAAAATCGAGTTTAAAGGACAAATGAGAATTTTTCTTAAAAGGGGAAATCAATACCACTCCTGCTCCTGCTGATTCTTTAGTGCAAGCACTATCAAAGAACATGGTCCAAAGGTCTTCTTCTATTGTTTCTGTGGGCTGACTTGTGATCTGGTCTGTGGGCTTTCTGAGCAACAATGTATCAGGCAGCGAATCATCAATTGGTAAAATACAAGATCCCATACCTGTGTCAACCGAATAGATAGGATGATTGGATGGATTTTTCTTGTCATTGATTACATATGCCAAATGGGATTCCCTGTATAGTCTTTTGTTCACCCCTCTGAAAACAGGGATAGTAGCGTAGGAGAGATCCATTTGAAGAGTGCCACCTAGTCTCTTCATCCACGATCTTGATAGTAGGCATCCAAATTTGGGAGGTATATCGACCACCACTATATCCATCACCATAGTCTTCATTAATGCTTGGGTTAAGGTTACAGCCAAATCCTTAATCATCCCAAGAAATTTTACTTTTCGAGAATCAAAAGAGAAAAGGTCATGATAAGACTTGGTGATCTCCAACCCAAGCTCATCCATGACTACCTTTGGCATCAAATTGTGCGAGGCACCAGAGTCCAACAAACAGTTATGTAGTGTTTTCTCATGAATATTTAAAGAGATGTAAAAGGGAGGACAACTTTCATCTCTGTCTTTTATCATTTGGCCCAGAGTAATGGTTGGCTTATCATCATATATGTTGAGGATATCAGCAGAAAGGGATACAGATTGGGGATCTAGAGTTTTGAGGATATCCTTTTTGAACATTTCATTTTTCATCAGCTCGACTAGAGGAATAGGAATCTTAATTTTTTGTATTTCAGCTTCAAAATTAAAAGAATATGGGACTTTATCAGCATCTTTATCAGAAACCTTTACCTAATTTGAAAGGGCTTCCTGATTTCTTTGTTGTTCAATAGAAGGCTGGCTCTCTGGATTTTGATGCTTGACAGGGGCAACAGTCTTCTTGGGACGAGCTGATGCTTTCACTTTTGAAGAATTTGCTTGTTGATCCTCTGATGTATGATATTTTTTCTTAATAGGGGTTGTGCTCTTTTCAAGAGAGGCCGGTGCATCTTGTTGAGCAGTATTAGATTTGGATCAGAGGTTATATCTATTCTTATCTTCTGTTGTGAAAATGCCATCCCCCATAAGATCATCTTTTGTTTGTTTAGTCATCAATGATTCCTCATAGTCTTGTTGTGTCAGATAAGATTTCCCTGTCTCTTCTCCAACACAATGAATGTCACCTTCTCCATCTTCTTGATCTTCACCATTGTCTTGGTCCATCACAACATTTTGGAGAGGGACCTTTATCCTCTGATCTTCAGTAGAATTATTTTCTCTTTGCAAGATCTGAGTTGGTTGATTATTTCTTCTGAAGTTATTTGGATTTTGATTCAGATTTCTGCCTGCAAAATCATAAATGCCTCTTCCCTTCATAGGCTGTTTATTTTCGATCTTGAGCTTAGATATCTCAGAGGTTAGAGACTCTAGCATCTTGGCCATTTTATCAAGTTTTGGATCAGCATTTGATGAAGATGAAGCCTCATTATTTGGTCTTATCCTATCAGAATCTCCTTTTCGCTTCTGGGAGGCCAGAATATTAGATTCCACCTCAAGGGAAACATCTTGCATGAGAGATAATGTTGGTGACCTCCTTTCTCTCAACAGTAAACATAAATCTGAATCAAAAGCATCAGAATATGTGATCTTGGCAGAAGCATCTGATGGTTTTATCTCAGCTGGTATTTTTCCATACATCCGGTTAAACCTCTTAGTGAAGTCAGAGACTGACTCAGTACTTTGTTTCCTCAAGTTTCCAAATTTTGTGATGTAATAGACAAAATCTCTTCTGTCACCCCACTGTTTCATAAATGTCTCATCCAATTGCTCGATTTCGGCAATGGAACCAACAAGGAGTTCTTTGAACTATTTCCTAGCATGGCCATCTAGGATTTGGACAAAGACTTGTGTCCAAACATCTTCTTCTTCAATATTAAGGTTCTCTGCATAACTGTAAAAATCCTCAATATGTTCTTCAACAGACACATCGCCTTCGCCTGTGAATTTAGGCATATATTTCTGATAGTCTCCCGTTGGCATGGCTCCTACTGGGTTTGGCAATATGAGTGGTGCATACCTAGAATCTAGGATTTGTTGCATCTTAGTCAAAGGAGGTGGTGCAGCCATGACTATCAGAAGTGGGGAAAATGATAGTTTCTTCTTCAAGTCTTCAACATAGGAGGAATGTGAAAGAGGTGAATTTTCTAATGGGAAAGAGGTCTGATAAGAGGCTCTGTAAAAATTCGCAAGTTGTCCAGCTAAATTTTCTTCACCCTTAGCAGATAGCTCTTGGAGGAGATGTTCAACAGCAAGGAGTCTAGTATAAATGTTCAAGTGATCTTCTTGTTGCTGAGAGTGGAAAGACTCAAGGGAAGAAGAACTGTGGCTTCTTTCTAAAGTCTTAAAGTTTTTTTCAATCAAATTATAGTCTATCAATTTATCATCACTAGGATTTGTCTGTTGATAAAAAAGAGTTTGTTCTTCTACAATATTTACAGTTGTTTTTTCATCAGTGTTCTTTGAAAAGAACTCAAATTTTTCTGTAGTCGATTTTCCAGAACTGAAAAGAGGATTACCTTTTGTATTTGAAGTTTGACCTTGAATCATCTTTCCCTTCCTAAGAATTAATTCTGGATTGGACACTGGTGTGATCGGTGATTCTTGAGGATTCTCCCTAGTACTGATCCTCTTAGGAGCCAAGACAAACTTGTGGAGTCGCCAGATAGATGATTACAACCAACTGAAAATTTCTAATCTTTGTCTATAATCAAAGATCAACTATGTGTCATATCCCAGGAGAGCAAAGCTTGAATTTCATTTCCCTGGAAATGACGCCAATTTGTTATCACTCCAAGAAACTCCTTAGGTTTGTAGGCTAAGGATGCTTGGTAACTTAGAAATAATGGTTTTTATGTGTTTGGGACAATAGGGTCTTTAATGACTTATGTAAGGAACAACTCATCACACATCTAAAGATACAGTGCTTTCAGGAAACAATAATTAGATCAAGTAATTGAAAGAGGGGATGGAGAACACTATTCTTGATTTCCAATGCAAATGAATGTAGGGCTTAATACAAGACAGAGAGAAATCCTTTAATTTCAAGTCTATGAGCTCAATAAAGAGATAACAGTCTTCATGAACTAAAATAAACTCAAACAAAGTACAAAAAATGAAAGATGGACAATTCTGATATTGAAAACGAAAGGAAACTGAACTTTATTTCTACAAAAAGAGTCTATACAGTAGCATAAAATATCTCCCAGTTTGAACCCTTGTTTCTTATCAAAAATAGGAATTTATAGCGTCTTACAATCAGTTTTACAGATCCTAAAAACATGGATCTGTGTTTAAAAATAGCAATTCAAATTTAACTAAACAGCTTGATAATAAAGATTTAACAACTAAACTATCATTCGGATTGTCTCCAATCTCAAAAATTTGCCATCTATATCCTTCAGCTCCTGGAATCTGCGATGTAATGAAACATAGCAGGACACCTGTCTTGACAGTTGGATTTCTTCAACATTCATAGTCAATCTTTGAGGAAAATTGTTTTGCATGTGGTTCCCAAAATTCTCTCGAACCTCTGATGTTGAGTCCTTTGCGTGCGATTTGATATCCCCTTGATACTCTGGAACCTCTTTATAATCTATAAAAATTGACCTGTTCTATCCTTGGATTCCAAAAATGCTTTTCCTGCTTTCACCAGCTAACAGGCTTTATAATTCGTTGGTTAGCTAGTGAAAGCGCTGCCTTTCACTAGCTAATGGGTCATAAAATTTCGCTTTGCGCTGGTGAAAGTTCTGTCTGAGCCAAAAATGGACTTTCACCTCCAAAATGCGATTTCAACAAAATTCAATGTGTTTCTAATTTCTCCCCTTGCATGTTTACAACAACCTGAGCAAGCACCTTCAAATCTGGGTGGGATTTTTGCTTTTGTTTTTGTTTCAATCTTCTTATCTTCCTTTTAAGGCACTTGGAAAGCCACCATAGACTATTGTAATATTTGGTGATATTATGCTTTCTTTTCTTCTCTTTAACACTTTCCTGAGCCAGTCTCTCAAACACAGTGTTGGTTTTTGCAAAGTTATCAGACAACTTCTTGTACATGTCTTTGATTACTCGTTCCAAAACATCTTGCTGAGCGATTACCTCCTTCAAATGCTTGATTTTCTGAGTTTTCCTTGACTTAGAGCTCTTTGATGTTTCTCCTTCCTCTGTATGAGTGAAGGTCTCATAATTCTGTGCAAACTCAGTTGACTTCTCAGGACTCTTGATGACAGGGCTCTCATCTTATTTCTCTGATTATGAGCCTATGTAGGGCAGGTTTAATATGTTTGTTCTCTTCTCTATAGGATTCTCTGTAGTGGTTTCAAAGTTTAACCTTTTCTTTGACCTATGGGACTTCACTCCATAGATTCTATCTTCTGGAGGTCCTGGCAGGGTCCTCCTCTTCCTCGAACTGCTTTGAGGAGTCAACTGTTTCTTTGAACCTTTCCCCTATTCAATTACGAGCTGAGTCTATGTTTCAAAGCCCTCCCAAAATAAAAAATGCTGCCAACTCCTTCCATGTTTCTTAATTCCTCTAGAATGACCAATTTGATAAGGCCAAAGTGACACAGAGTATTTTTCATGCTTATGGGTTGAGCCCTGATTTTCTTGCAGACCTTAGTTAAACTCTTATGTAAGAAAAAAGGTAAATTGAGGAGAGTCTTACTTGTGAAATGGTCTAGGAGCTTGAAATGATACATCATGAGTTTTTCATACCTACCCTCCAAGGTCATGTAGAGTTGGATTCCCTTAAACAGCTCCTGCCACTCCTCTTCTAGATAGGAAACCAGCATGCTCTTTTTCCATGCATTGTGCCTGAACTCTTCCTTCAAATAAGCTCTGAAATTTAAATTTTTGGTGGCAGTGGTTTTGAACCAACTCTGGCGTGATCTTGGTAGGTTGGTCGCTGCAGCAATGGAAACTTCATCTACAATGATCTCCAAGGACCCAACATGAGCCTTATTCCCATCAAAATTTTTGGCAAAAGCCTTTGTTGTCGACTCGTGGCAACCATTCTGCAGCCTCTCAACAAATTCAATGCAACCTACATTTGATAAGTGTTTCTGGACTTCTGGATGCGCCCATAGGAAAGATAAGTTGTCTAACTCTTTTCTTAATAAAGACCCATTGCGTCTCCTTGCCATCTCCAACCCAAAATCCCAACCGATTTTGTACACACAATACAGCAACTGTTATTCGGGCTGAGGTCTTGCGCTGCTGAAAGCACTTGGGAGTCGGCTCTATTTTTTAACATTAGAAACTTAACCAACATTTGTGAACGATGCGTGATAGGGAAGCAATGATCTGATTTGATGTTGTCAGCCCGGTAGTACAGCTTCTATACCTGTGCTAATGGGTTTGAACTTGCCATCCCCGACGCCATGATTGTGGAGCATGAGTTTCTGAACCGGATCCGATTTGTAATCCGACTTGGACGTGAACTCGAGTTTTCATGATTATCCACTTTCACCAGTGCGTCTTTCTTGATTGCATGACGTGAGTTGATCGCATCATCATTTTATTTTTGAAACGTGGATAAGCGCACGTGATTCCCGCTTTCTCCAACCAACGACCTATGGAAAACGCCCCTTAGCTGTTGAAACTTACTGTTTTCACCAGCACACAATCCCGCAAGAACTGCTCCTTTGCTACTGAAACTCACCGCTTTCACCAGTGCACCACCCTGTGAGAAGTGATCCTTAGCTGTTGAAAGTCTTCACTTTCACCAGCGCACAACCCGCGACAATGCTTCTTTGGATGTTTTGAAAATCAATGCTTTCACCAGCACACGGACCTATGAGATATGCTCCTTAGCTGTTGGAAGTCGCCACTTTCACCATCTAACACTCATCTTTTAAACACATGTTAGATGTTGAAAGCAATTTATGAAAATTTTAAAGAGAGGACCTCTATGGGTCATCTTATTTCTAAGACAAAATTCAAAACCTAAGTCTTGTAGCTAGAAAAACTCAAAATCAATTTGAGAAAACTACCAATAGCCATGCTATCCACCACAAAATGCAACCAAAGGGACGGGTTCATTTTGGGAGCTAACAGATACAATTTCTTTTGACCATCGATAATGTATTTGCAATGAATGACGATTCTTGACATACTTGCATATGTCAAAGTTCATAGTTTGTTGTATTTGACAGAAAACCAGTCTAGATACTAAATCATTCTATTGACATGCTCCTATCTTTCGAAGTACATAGCGTGCTCTATTCGAAAATTATATAGGAAAGCAATCTAGATGATGAATGTATCCAACAATCAATCTTACAAAGTGACCTATTTCACTCGAACTTGCAAACACACAATGATCACAACTATAACCAGTAGTCATTGTTCTTGGGTTACCGAATTCTCTAAGAGCCACAAGCTATAACTGATTGTAGGCATAATCAAACCAGTGATGTGTTCGTGTGGCACCACATACATCAAGAACCACCAGCTTAAATTATGTTACTTTGTTCTATGATTGGTTCTTCATAATTCATTTCAAAAACCAACATAATGCTAATATACACTTACATTAATTCAAAAACAAATCTACTCCAATAAAATAAAATGAACACGATTGTCCCCATAAGGATTGATTTTTCACGAGCATATAATATTCCACTCTTGCAAGTGCTGCTACAGATTTTGTTGATGAAACTTCTACCTTTTTGAGCTTCTAAAGGATCCCAGAGATAAAATATCACGGAACAACAACATCGTCTCAGACCCAAATGACATCTTGAGAAGCGTGGAGGACTTTGATCAATGTAGCGACGCTCTATTTGTTTAGTGTAGAGGAAATGTTTTCTGACAGGTAGCGTAACTCCTCCACATAGGCCAACAACAAGAATTCATCCTCAGGTAAAGTCCTGATAGCACACATTCTATATGCCTCCTCACACAGTGTCCCATAGACCACTCAGTTGTGATGGACTTCCCCAACCTGTGATTCAATGAATGAAATGGAGTTCAACCTCTCGAGGGAACGAAACACCCTCATTAATTGACAAACAAGGTCATTGTGGAATTGGAGGACGGTTCTCATTTATCCAAGAGCTGATCCACATAGATCTGCATATCTAGTGGTCTTCTTCTTTCCCTACAGACAATCATCAAACTAGAGACAATGGGAAGTGATCCTCTCACAAAATGCACCAAAAAAAAAATACAACACACAAACATATCAAGACACTCTACACTCCTACATATATACAAGTGATTAAAATTGTGGAATTTCCATGATCACAACCCCTCTCATGAGAGAGTCAAGGTTGTACCATCCCTCTCATGAGAGAGTCAAGGTTGTACCATCTCTGATATCAATTTAGAAAACATATTACATGCATAAAACACTCACACTTTTATTATTACATATACAAACCCAAATACAATACACTTTATAAGTGTTTTCATATCAAACATATTCCAATCTTAGAGAGAGAAGTTGAGAGAATATCTCAACAATCTCCAACAAACCCAGACTTATTATAATGTAAGCATTAATTCTAACAATTATATGGCTAATATCAATGATGATGTAATTAATTAATAAAAATAAAATGGTAATACAACTTACAAATGTAATGTAATAAACATGTTAAACATGACGTAATGATATTTCTAACAAGTTCCCTCTTGAATAAAAAAAATTACCATGTACTTTATAATTTATTTGATTTTTTTTTAATTCATCAATTTGAATGCCATGACTTTTATCATTCCTCAAGGTATAGTTTACCTTCCCATATTATGTAACATGATGGATCAATCCGGTCAATGGACATAGATGCTAGTTGGTCTCCTAGTTCCGGGTAAACAATTGGAACAAGTGAGGATGTCGGCTAAGGTCCTGACTATGAATTTCCTTTGTATGTGCTCCTTCTACCGCCTTGACTCTTGCTATCTTTCTACCTATCCCTCTAGTGTTGGCTACGTTGTGGGCTATATAAAAACTAGCTTTAGGACTCGATATGTACCTACTTAATATAAAATTAGGACTTCTCGAAATTTTATCACGTTGTCTATTTTAAAGTTTGATATGAATCCATTATTTCTTAATTAAGAAACAAATTGTGTTTGTGTTTGTTTAAGGGCGGATATAAAGGTATCATTTCCATCGTTGTACATGGAAAGCCATAAATATTACTTTGGTAAGTTTTATCATCTCCACTACAAACCTTAAAAGTTTCATCATTAATTTAAAATGAAGTTAGAGGAATATTTTTAAAGGGCTTATTATATGGGTTATTCAAAATAGTTTGGAAAATTTCATTGTTATTTGTTCACTAAAACCTTTTATGTCCATACATATTATCAACCCAACTTCCACTATCCATTCCAACCATCTTCCCTCTTTGATGTCAAATCTACCCATTATCTTCGTTGTCCATCCCATACATCGTCCCTCTCCTTAAAGCCATCTCGTATATAGTGAATTTAGATTGAAAGGGAATCTACCACGATTTTTGGTAGATGCATATTTATAATCTTCCTACAATTGGATATAGACCCTCATTTTAGGAATTTCGTAACTTAGAAAAAGAAAAATATAGTAGTGGAAATAGCAGGGCACATAGAGCCTCTCAAAAAAAATAAAGACAAAGAATTTAAGGTGAAGCAAAAAAATACCTATGTAAAATCAATCACTTGTTTAAGATTTTACTCTTGGTTTTATTGGTAGATCATACGTAGATCATACACATAAATCTCCAAAGAACTCGAATTCACAATGGAAGGTGATGGAGGAGGGTATTGGCATGTCTTTTTAAGGATAAAGTTCGTCGACATCCCATCCAAATTCGACAATGCACGTGTGGTGCATGCATGCACATGAAAAAACAACGATGTTGGCATATGAAACAACTCCAAGACATATTATTTTGAGCTTCTTCTTGTCATTTTCTATGACATTACAGCACCAAAATGGGCCAACTTTGTGCACTCAGCATTGGAACTGATAATTAGGATTGATGCATCACAACTCCGAAATGTCGATAACACCAAATATAAAACATCCAAATGTATGTTCGCGCATATATATATATATATATATATATATATATATATATATTCCCAAAGGGACAGTCAAAGGGAGAGATTGTCTCGTTAGGTTGTGTGATATATTCTTGGGGAGTCTAATTCTTGAAAAAACATATATAATAAAAAACAAATGGACATACCTAATCAGAGCAGTCATGATAGTGTAAATGAAGAATCCCTGCTGCAAGAGTTGGGTTGGCTCGGGAACTCTATGAAATGATCAAACACACCATTTATTCTGTTGTGGGACAAGTAGAATATTAAAATCCATGTCTCATTTAATTTTGGCTATAAGCTACCCTAGTTAAAACTGGAACCCAAGACAAAGTCGATGTTAATCATGAGTAAAAGCTCTATAAGTGGGGGTGGGGGATAATATTAGAGAAAACATAATTGAGAGTGGGGATGGGGGGTAATATTAGATGAAGGTGAGCCTGGGGGTGGAGCTGGAAGTGGGGGGTAATATTAGAGAAAACATAATTGGGTGGGGTTAATATTAGAGAAAACATAATTATAGTTTCTCTAATATTACCCCCTCACTAAAACTAGAACCCAAGACAAAGCCAATGCTAATCATGAGTAAAAGCTCTATAATTCCAAACATACTACAAGGAGCTACGATTGGCCTTGTGCTCTGGGATTGCTTCAACATTTTGCTACAGGTTTGAAGCAAGATTTGTACAACAATGTCTCTTTCTACTGAGAGTTTGACCAACATTAACTAGAAATTTGCAATAAGATTTTTTTTTTCATATTATGGTGGTTAGGCAATATGAAGCTATATATGAACTAAGAAGTGTATAGTTTTAGGTATTATGCATGTACATATACAATTTTGGCATTTTGGAAGGAAAGTTATTTTTTCACCTTTGATTTCTTTGTTTTGACTATTGAGCATTCCAACTTCAACTCCTGTGGGAAAACCTCTTCCTTTTTTATAATAAAAGTTGCATCGATATTTCAAAGTTGAGTTCAGCTAGTAGTAACGAACATAAGGACAACAAGAGGCATGAATTCTATGTATGAGTGAATGGAAAAAGTTGTCTTCAGTTGTGAAATTCAAGTAATTCAATGCTCTGATTATGCTTGGGAGTGGATTCAAGTCACTTAATATTTAAGATTCATGGGACTTGCATGATAAATATAAAAGGATAATTCATGAAAATAAATATTTGTGAAATATTGTTTATATATTTCGATTTTGGTCTTTCGTTTTCATTTTATTCCACTAGCTTCATACTTGAGTTATTATCTATGCACATTCCAAGAAGGCGTTTATACCACTTGTCCCTTTTCGTCCATGACTAAAACTTCTCGAATTTGATAGTGCTCCATATAGCTTCATTGATGGAAACATGTGTAGTAGCTTGAGGAAAGATGATTGTTGGCCATGGGGTTCCAAAGAGTGGCCATGTATGGAAACATTGGTATCTATGCAGGAATTTAGGCAATGGATGTGTGAATTGTTTACCTAGCTGCAAGGAATACTCAACCATTGAAGAGACATGTGACCTCCTAGTGAAGGGTGGGATGGTTGCTTCCCTACAACCCTCTCCTATACATATCTTCCCACTCAATCCATGCACAAGGGAGGAAATCAGAATTGGGCTTGGCATCGAGCTATGGACTTTGCATGGTGAATGATGTGGTTGTAGGGGTATGAGGTCATGACGTTTTTCTTACCTCCATTCACCCAGTCAAATCGAAAAAATACAAAATAATTTCAGTATAGGTCTTTAGCAAGGCACTTATGTTTGGAAATGAATGAGGTCACCTCTTTTCTTTTGGTTCAGGTTTACTTTTGGCCTTGTCCTCGTCCACTAGTTTGAGATGATATATGTTATAGATTTGAAAATGAACAATGAACAATGATGAAGGTTGCACCTGATAAAACTCCTCTTTCTAATTGCTTTTCTATTGGAACTCTGCTACCATTGATATAATGGAGGAGTGGGAAACACTGATTATATGAAATGCAAAGATTGATATGTTAAAGGGCACAATGCAGTTGGGAGTAGTTGCTATGTGTGACTCATGTCCAAGAAATTACAAAATCCTTGTTGTAGCAAGGGTATGCAAGTATGATGCAATGCCATGAAGACATGAGATATCATTATGCCCATGTCATACAGGTTAAACTTTACCCCACCTGGTTTAGTGTCAACTTTGCTAAGCCTGTTAAAAAGAAATGATTGTACAAAAACTTAGACGAAACAAAATGCTTCATGTTATAGTTTTTTCAAGATGAATGACCATAAAATGACAAGCATGTTAATATTACCATAGCTCCTAGCTCACTTTAAAATGGGCTTCCTGTGAAAAATGGAGGCACATCAACACTCGAGTCTCGGCAATTACAAAGGCCAGACACAAAAAACACAATGCAACAATAACTGTCGAATCGCGATATGTGAGAAGGGTGTGGGACCCAGCACTTCGGGGTTTCAGGTATCGATGCTTGGAGAGGCAGAATACAAGAACGCAATGATTGTTGCCAAGTCGCAAGACACGAGAAAAGCATGGATCCCACTACTTCGGGTCTCGACGGTTGGAAGCACCTGGCACAAAAAATGAAATGAAACAAATTTTTGCGAGGCATGATATTGTGAACAAGCCTTGAGGTTAGCACTACACGGTTTGGGGTATCTCTGTGTTGGAAAGCACAAGTTGGTAAATGACCAGGAGAAAAACTTTGAACAGAGTTTACGAACTCAAAAAGGAACAAAGTGTAAACAGAGAGTACACCTCCAAACACTGAAATAACTAATTCAATTCAAAAAATTGCTTTCAAGTAACCGTACATAGATTACAATTCAACTGTGGTATTCAACACCAAAACTTGCCCCTTCGATCTACTTAAAGGACTTAATCATGGCGGTGATGATGTCTGGTTTCCTTGAAAGGTTGAGGTAGTTACCGTTTAAGCAATGTAAGACAAAATTAGTGATTGGTGCTTAAACCTTGAGTCTTGAAGGGTCAAGACAATGACCGATTCACTGATTTCACAGAGGCGGTGAAATGATTACATCCTGACATACTCCATATTAATCATTTCAGAGCCAAACAAACTAAAACAAGTAAAACAAAATTGTTGTAGACAATGCATTATAGCTTACAAACCCCAATATTTCTTCTATGAATTTTAAACAGTTCATTTCCCAAAGGCTTCGTAAATATGTCTACGAATTGTTCTTCATATCTGTAGAACTGGAAAAAAAAATTCATTGCCATTTACCAACTCACGAATGAAATGATACCTCGTATCAATGTGCTTACTCTATTTGTGAAAAACATGATTCTTTGATAGTGCAATGGTAGATTTATTGTCGCAGATAATTTGGGTTGCATCATTCTGGTCATGCAATAATTCATTCAAGACTCTTCTCATCCACACAGATTGACATGCAGCTGCAACTGTTTCAACATACTCTGCCTCAGTAGAAGATAGAGTCACAATGGGTTGTTTCTTTGATGCTCATTCCACTGCTTCAAATCCAAGACTGAACACATACCCAAATGTGCTTTTCCTATCATCAATGGAACCTGCAAAATAACTACTAGTATATCCGATCATCTCAAATTTTAAACTTGATGTGTATCAGATACCAAAGTCAGTTGTTCCAACAACATATCTCAGGATCCTCTTTCCTACTTGCCAATGAGTACTCTTCAAAGTCTCCATGAATCTCGAAATCAAAATTACAACAAACATGATATCAGGTCTGGTTGTTGTTAAGTACATAAGGCTTCCAACCAGCTTCTTATACAGAGTTGGATCAACATATGATCCCTCATCATACTTGCTAATTTTAATATTAGTTGTCATAGGTGTTGCAACTGGTTTACAATTCAACATTCTAAACCTTTTCAATACTTCATTTGCATAGTTAGTTTGAAAAATGAAAATTCCATCATCAGATTGATCCACTTCAATTCCAAGAAAATAATTCATCAATCCTAAATCAGTCATCTCAAACTCTGTTTTCATGGCATTTTTAAAATCATCTACAGATAGATCTCTAGTAAAAATTAGGTCATCAACATACAAACAGACAATCAAAATTTTACCTTTATGGTTTACGTTTGTATACAGAGTTGGTTCACTTGGACTTATGTTGAATCCAACATTGATCAGGTATTCATCAATCCTACTATACCAAACTCTGGATGCCTGCTTCAATCCATACAAATATTTCCTCAACTTCTAAACTTTATGTCTTTGCTTATCAATATCATAGCCTAGAGGTTGTCTTACATAAACCTCTTCTTCCAAATATCCATTTAAGAATGCAGACTTAACGTCCATCTGATGCATGATCCATCTATTATGTGCTGCAATAGCTAAGACCATCCTCACAGTGTCAATTCTTGCTACAGGAGAAAATGTTTCATTGTAATCAATGTCGGGTTGCTGACTAAACCCCTGAGCTACAAGTCTTTCCTTGTACTTTTCAACTTCACCATCTGCATTCAACTTAGTCTTATAAACCCACTTAACACCAATATTGTTCTTACCTTCAGGTAAATCTACAAGATCCCAAGTGTTATTTCTTTCAATTGAATCAATCTCCTCATCCATTGCTTTTATCCAGACATCCTCTTTAGCAGCTTCATCAAAACTTACAGGATCACATGCCATTAATGCAAAATTTGAAATCTGATCTACTTTTTCATTCTGATCATACAATTCTCTTAAGCTTCTAGTATTCTGTCCTTTAAATATGTTTCTTAATGAAAATAAAGTGGATTTGATTCACTACTTACCTGTGAATCTGATTGATGTCCACCATGTCCAGATGGCTCACCACGCTCATGAGTTCTAAGCATTCCAAATTGAGATGGGATGAAATTTGGTGCTTGCCTTATTGGACTTCTTGCTACAGGCTTATGTGCATGTGGAACCATCTATCCATCTCCTTCAGCTTGCTCAACTCCATCATCATCTTCACAGGGTAACACAACTCCCTCTGAAATTGATTTGTCAATAATTCCAACTCAGGCTTCATCTTCTTTAAATTGAACATCTATGTTGATTACATATTTTTGGGTGATGGGATTGTAGAGTTTATATGCCCTAGACTCTTCACTGTATCCAACAAAGATACATATCTCGCTTTTGTCATCCAACTTCCTCCTCATTTTTGCAGGTACATGCGCAAATGCAACACATCCAAAGTTTTTGAAATGAGAAACATTGCAAGGCTTTCCATCCCAGGCTTCCTGAGGTACGTGATCCCTCATGGTCTTGGTCGGACTTCTATTCAAGATAAAAACAGAGAAAAGAACCGCATCTCCCCAATATTCATTTGAAATATGCTTCTCTTTCAACATGCTTCAAGCCATATCGATGATGGTCCTATTCTTCCTTTCAACCACTCCATTCTATTGTGGAGTATATCGAGCAGTAAACTTCCTTTTAATTCCATGAAGATCACAAAATTCAATGAATTCATTAAGTTTGTATTCACCCCCTCTGCCAGACCTTAAGATTTTAATGGTTTGACCACTCTCATTCTCAACCATGGACTTAAACTTCTTAAAAACATCAAAGGATTTAGATTTTTGTTTCAACAAATACAACCAAGTCTTCCTACTAAAATCATCAATGAAAGTTATAAAATAAACATAGTCAGTTAAAGAAGGTGTTTGCATAGGTCCACATAAATCTGTGTGGACAATTTCCAATAGAGCTTTTTCTCTGTAGGAAACACCTGAAACAAATTTCTCTCTGTGATGTTTTCCAAGTATGCAGCTCTCACAAGAGCTTGCAGGTTGTTGAATATAAGATAACCCCTTTACCAATTGTTTCTTCTGTAACAGATCTAAGCCACCAAAATGTAAATGACCATATCTCAAATTCCATAACCAAGATTCATCTAAGCTTCCATCTTTATAAGCATTCAAAGAACCACTCAAATCATTTTTCATAACAAGTGGAAACATTCTATTCTTGGTCATCTCTACTCTTGCAATCAATTGTTTGCTGGGAAATTTATCATAGATTGTACATACCTTGTTCTTGAAGAACACTCTATACTTTTTCTCCATCAGTTGTCCAACACTAATAAGATTTCATTTTAGACCAGGAACAAAATAAACATCATCAATATTTCTTTTCTGATTATCCTTAGTGTAAACTGGAACTACAACTTTACCATTAACTGTAACCTTACAGTCATTTCCTTATTACTATTGTCAATAAATGAAAATAAATCCTTAGTACCAGTCATGTGGTTACTGCAACCACTATCCAAAAACCAAATATCATTTTCACTTTCCTGAGTAACATTACATGTCAAAAACACATGATTTTGATGATCCTCAGATTCATTTGTAATATGTGCAGATTGTTTTCCAGCATCTTCCTGTTTCTTCCAACATTTGTTAGCAAAATGCCCAAACTCTTACAATAATAACATTGTACTTTAGTTTTATCATACCTATGATTTTCTTGTTGCCAGGGTTTGACGTTGCTCCCTCTTAAATTAGGAGGATTCTGCTGGGACTTCTTCTCATACTCTCACTCAACTCTATTGTCCCTTTGATCAGAAAATTGACCTTCTCTTCCACGAGTATGAAACCTTCCTCTACCTTTGCCCCTCGTAACATGCAGTTGGGATTTGAAAGCATTCTCCATGGATCCTTCTTCATATCTAGATATCCTAGATTCATGAGAAATAAGAGAACGAGTTAATTCATCAATTTGCATTAGACTTAAATCCTTAAATTTCTCTATGGGTACAACTACAGGTTCAAACTTCTTGGGTAGACTTCTCAACACTTTCTCAATAACTCTATTATTCTCAATATCATCTCCATACTGCCTAACATGGTTCACAACACTCATCACATGAGCCATGAAAGTATCAACACTTTCATTATTCTTCATCTTCAGATTTTCAAAATCCCTTCTCAAATTCTGCAACTTGACTGTCTTCACCTTGGACACACCTTGATAACAGGTTTCAAGAATGTCCCGAGCCATCTTCGAAGATGAAGCATTAACAATCTTCATAAAAATGGCTTCATTTAATCCTTGCTGGATTAATCCAAGAGCTTTATTATCCTTCTTCCTATTTTCCATCAGCAAAACATGGTCAGCATTAGACAGATCCAATTCTGCTACAGCATCAGTTGGCTCGGCATAACCATCAATAACATAAGTCCACAAATCCTAAGAACACAAAATCGTCATCATCCGAACATACCAGGAATCATATGACTTCTCGCTCAGGACAAGAACCTGAATCTCAGAAGAACTACTGCGAGACGCAGCCATTTATAGAAATTGATAGAAATTAAATAAACCTTCACGCAGAAAAATAAACAAGAATAATCTGCAATGAACTTAAGCAATTGCAGGATGGACAACAGGCTCTGATACCAAATGTGAAAATCAGAGACACATCGACACTCGGGTCTAGGCGATTACAAAGACTGGACACAAAAAACACAACGCAGCAATAACTACTTAATCGCGATATGCGAGAAGAATATGGGACCCAACACTTCGGGGTTTCGGGTATCGGTGCTTGCAGAGGCAAAACACAAGAACGCAACGATTGCTGGAAAGTCACGAGACGCAAGAAAAGTGTGGAGCCCGCTATTGCGGGTCTCGAAGGTTCGAAGCACCTCGCACAAAAAATGAAATGAAATGGATCTTTGCAAGTCGCGATATTGCGAACAAGCCTTGAGCTTAGCACTGCACGGTTTGGGGTATCTACGTGTTGGAAAACACAAGTCGGTAAATGACCAGGAGAAAAACTTTGAACAGAGTTTACGAACTCAAAAAGAAACAAAGTGTAAACAGAGAGTACACCTCCAAACACTAAAATAACTAATTCAATTCAAAAAATTGCTTTCAAGCAACCGTACATAGATTACAATTCAACTGTGGTATTTAAACACCAAAAATTGCCCCTTCGATCTTCTTAAAGGATTTAATCGGGGCGGTGATGATGTCTAGTTGCCTTGAAAGGTTGAGGCGGCCACCATTTAAGCAATGTAAGACAAAATTAGTGATTGGTGCTTAAACCTCGAGTCTTGAAGGGTCAAGACTGCCACAAAGGTGGTGAAATGATTACATCGTGACACTTCCGATCAGCCGCAAACTTTGTGCCTTCAGCTATCCTTCACAATGCAATAAATTTGGGAATAGATATTGGTAACATAATGCAATAAATTTGGAAATAGATATCGGTAAGGTTGCCAATTTTTTTTTTTTCTAAATTTGTAATGGTATTCTAAATTTGTAATGGTAGTGAATTAGCATTCTATGTACCTAACAAATTCTCTTTACAAGATCAATGATCCTTTTGGATTTTTTCCATTTAATTCTTGTAAATATAAAAATTTCAAGAATTTTCAACATGCTGAATTTATTTATGTATTCAGAAATGCAATTTAAACAATAAAACCTTGTTATTTCATCTTGATTTATGTAGTCTTTTTCATCCTAAACATTTTGACCAAAAAAATAAATAAAAATAAAATAATATAGAACAATTAAACAAAGCCACATGAAATTGACTACCATTGACTACCATGTTCGAGTTTAGTGTTAGTGTTGTTCGAGTTTAGGGTTAGTGTTCTGATTCGTCAAAACAGGTGGCCGAGGCGATGTCTGTCTTGTCGTTGCAGTCATGCTTGTGCTGTCATTGCTCGTACTATTACTGTAATCGATGACTGTCCCCGTGGCTATCTGCCTACATGCACCTTCTCACCGCCTCTCACTAATATGCCTCGCAATGCTTAATATTCCACAACTAAATCCATTATCTCCTAATTTTTCTGACCACCCAATTGGAGGAGCACAGGCATCCTGCAGCAAACGATTGCTCGAGGAACCACGCTGTGCTACGCAACTCCTCTTAAACCCATTCTCCCGAATCTGCAACCCCGCTTCCAGACTGTTTAGATCTGCTGCAAATTCTGACTCTGTATGGAACAAATGGCTCCCTCAACCATGCCTGGAGCAGATATTACCCAAGACGGTCTCGCCCATCGCATTCTCTTCAAAGAAAGAACTCTACTTTCGTCTCTGCGATTCAATTCTCATAGACGGGGCAACAAAGGTATTCATATATCCCTTATATTCTCTGGCGCCTTTTGGTTAACCAGATTCTTCATAACGCCGATCATTAATAATTCATATTCTTGTGGAAACAGCATAGTTGTTTTGGCTGGAGCGATCCACAGGGTAAATTGGGTACATGGTATCTTCAATAGAATTAGACGTCGTTTGGGGCGATCGCCAACGTTATTGGCGTTGGGATTATAGAAACGACTCCTGGTTTGGTTGTCAATCTCATTGTTATTATTATCAAATTGTTTGTTTAACCCAGCAAAATCA